>PVKM010005940.1:0-46004 GCA_004027735.1 Carollia perspicillata | reverse complement strand
GGCCCCCTTTCCTGATATTAATACACCACAGATGCAAAGCAACCGACCACTGAAGGGAGTTTAGCTGCCCACAGGGGTATTGTGTTAAAAACAACAACACTGCACAGGAGTGAGAAGTGTGGCGGCCAGCACGGCTGGGAACAAAGGTCTTTATACCCTACTGCTGTTTCAGAACACGACCCCTCCGGAACCACCAGCCTTGCCTCCAGATTTCAGTGAGTTCCCAGTGAGTGGTTATATCTGGATGTAGCGCACAAATAACAAACTATAACAACAAATAGTGACTCCGCAACAGGGCCTTCAGGTAGTCACCTGTCCACAGTCCCTCTTCACTGCTCCTGGGACCCCTCCCGCCCGCTCCTCCTGCAGGTATACCCCACACAGCCCTGCGCCGCTCACCGCCTCCCTCCTTTGCTCACCGGCAGTTTCCTGTCCACACATCTGGTCTCCCCAACCTGGCTGGAGGTGTCCTGTGGACACAGCCAGTGTCAGACCACCCCATCCATCCCCCTCGAGGGTTGCTTCAGGGTCAGTCAAACCAGCATGGCTGGGCTAACCTAGACAGCCTGGTTTCCTACAGGCGGGCAGAGGAAGGGCGCCTTGGGGAACGACTTCTGCGAGAAAGGAAGGATTCGTGCAGGAGGTTCCAGGAGGTTTAGGAGGGACATGGCGTGTCCAGCCCACTACTCTCCTTCTCGTCTCCGGCCTGCCCATCTCTGGAGGAAACCCAGGAGCTGGTTCGAGTAGGGGAAAGGCTCTTCCCCTCAATTTCCCAATAAGACCCTGCTCAAGGGGGTGGGGTCTGGAGAGGGGTGATCTCCTGATCACCTGGGGGGTGGGGTGCACTTCACTGGTGGTTCTGGAAGATCTGGGCCCCTAGCTCCTGCTGAGACAGTGACTCCATTGTTCCTGAGGGTGACTTAGGGTCAGTCACTCACCAGACCTCTCTCTCCCCTTCTCCTCTCTCTCTACTTCCTCCCCATGGGCTGAATCCAGAGCAGGTAGCCACAGTCATGGGTAATGATCAGGATTAGGGACACCCACATAAACCCCAAATCCACAGAACTGGGAAAGATCAGAGAGGAAAATGTCTCCACCAAGACGCTGTGAAGGGCTGGCTCCTCAAATGGCTACTAAGCTTGAACAGGGAGCAGGGAGTAGGGGTGGGTTTTGTCCCCTGTGCCTGGTTATCTGAAGGCATTGCTGGGTCAGGGCAGGCTTCTCAGGTGCCAAGCCCACTGTGCCCACAGCCTCACCCTCTGAGACCCCCAGGAAAAGCCAGGCCAGGCCATCTGAAAGAGCTGGTGCGGCCTGGCTGGGTCCCAGAGGAGCCCCCTCGCTGCCGGGCCCCTCCTCTGGCTCAGAGAAGAGCCCTGTCCGGAAAAAGCAAACAGGCCGGGAAGCTGCCCTTTGGACCTTTTGCAACTTGCTGGGCGCTCTTTTAAGCCAGGCTGCCCGTGGCCCTGGGCAGGCGGCCTCAAATAAATAGGGCGCGGACTCCGGACGTGCATTCTCACCTGGTGCGCGGAGGCTGCCTGTGGGTGCCAGTCCGTGTGGAGGAGACAGCGAGCGACGTGAAGCCAAGACCAGCCAGCTCGGCCATGGGCCCGCTGGGGCCCGCGCTGCTTCTGCCGGCGCTGCTGCTGCTGCTGGCTGCGGGTGCCCGGACAGGTGAGTGAGGCGGCCACCCCACCACTCAACCCGCCGACCCCGCAGCCTGGAGAATCTAGCCAGAGGGCGCAAAACCGGGAGCAGGTGGAGTGGCTGGGGCAGCTTGGACCTAGGTCAGACGGAGGGCAGTCACGGTCGACAGACAGGGGGAAAGACAGGGGGACAGAGCCGGTGCGCGGCTCCTCCAGCCTCAGGATGGGAGTAGGGTGGGGGCGGGAGAAGGAGGGGCTGGGGAGCGGGTTCTCCAGACCTTGCTTCCTCCTGAAAGAGAAAAGCCCTGTGCATGCAGGGGTCCTCCCTGGGATCCACCCGGAAGATGGGAAACCCCCACAGTTGTCTTTCTCCATTTCTTACAGAAGATGAAGTGCTGGAAAATGTCAGCCGGATCTGTCCAAGTAAGGCATTTCCCCCCTGGGCAAGGCAGGGCATCCCCAAAGCCCAACCCAGCCACCGGCATCTCGGGATGCTGTGATCCTGTAACTGATGCACACTGCTCTGAGTCCCAGGAGGACTCTGCCCACCCCCAAGGGGTCTGGACCCACTTCTGCCTGACCTTCTGTCTCTATCCATGGCCAGGAGTTGGGTTGGGAAAGGAATGTCCCTCTGTTGGCCCCTGCCTGGAAATTTTGAGACATCACCATCCTGTTGATCAGTGGCTAATTATTGATTCAGAGCACATGAGGGTGTGGAAATGCCGACTTTAACCTTTGTGCAGAAACCCAGACCCCCACCCCCTTTGTATTTACCTGACCCTTAGGGGTCAAGGGAGCTGGCCTCGCTGTGCTACCGAGGTCTCCCGAGAGCTGAGGCTGGCCTATGATGGGGAAGCACTGCCCTCTTCTGGGCATCTGCCATCACTGCATCTGGGCTCAAGACTTAAAGGTTCTTTTTTTCTCAAACTGTTGGGAAAATTCCTCTGAAGCAGTGGAGACGTCCAGATATTCCTTCTTGGAGTTTCCTCAGTCCGCATCTACCCC
The DNA here is from genome assembly GCA_004027735.1 of Carollia perspicillata. Classification (NCBI taxonomy): domain Eukaryota; kingdom Metazoa; phylum Chordata; class Mammalia; order Chiroptera; family Phyllostomidae; genus Carollia; species Carollia perspicillata. Next base: position 43,356 of record PVKM010005940.1, on the reverse strand, counting down.
TAGGGCTTAACCTACTTTGCCTTAGGTATTTAGTAGAAGCAAAAAAGAGCCACAGAACTGTACTATTTTCAAGCCGTAAAGCTCCCAACTCTTCATTTTTCAGTCTTCTCCTGTAGACTTTCTGAGCTCTATTACTTGGAAATTGCCTCCTTGTATCTCAGATGATATATTCATGGAGTTCCAGATGATTTAAACATTAACCTCACCAAAACACAGTGGAGAAGTCTATAAAGAAAAATTAAGTATAATAAAAAGTCAGTTAAAAGAATTGGAGTTTAATTGCCTTTTTTTATTATCTATGACATTGCCCCTCTCTGCCCAGAACTGATCCTTAGGAGAGTTATCTCCACTCTGTGGCTGACTCACTTCTCCTTGTTTTAGAAGAAGCTACTCGATTCAAGCACCTTAGGAAATACGTATACAGCTATGAAGCCGAGAGTTCCAGTGGAGTCCCTGGGACAGCTGACTCTGGAAGTTTCACCAAGATCAACTGCAAGGTAGGATGGGAGAGGGGGGCACTGCTGGAGGCCCTGGGGCCCACTGCCGAGCAAACCCAGCCCGAGCCGAGACCCCTGTATTCTCGAAGTGCAGGCACCTGGCCCTCATTTTGAAAATCAGCCACTTTGCCGAGAAGTTGTCCGCTACAAAAATATTTTAGCAACCAGATTTCTTTTCCCACCAGCTCCCAAGATTTCATTGTAATATGTATGTGATCTAGAATATCAGCACTCCAGGAGAGCCCATTTGCCGTGCTGAGAGGAGCCCAGTGGGCGAGCAGAGGGAGTGGGCATCTCAGGAAAGCATCCTGGAAAGCAGTTTTTAAAATCTAAAATCGCATCTCGTAACTTAAAACAAATGGGAAAAGGAAAAATGTAAACATGCAATTTGTTCTCAAAGGAAACTTTGCTTGTCAAGACTGGTTGTGCTCATGGTCATGTCCACAGGGAACAGGTCCAAGGGCCACTACTGGGGCTCGTTTGGGGAATCAGGCCAGGAAGCTGCCTTCTTCTTTCTAAGGCCCCATTGTCTGTGTGGTCAGATAAGGTAGCCATTAGCCACATGTGGCTATTTAAATTGAATAAAAGTAAAAAGTCTGTTTCCTAGTCGCAATAGCCCCGTTTCAAGGGCCCAGTAGCCACCCCGGGCTGGTGGCCCCTGTACAAGATGGTGCAAACGTAGAACCTTTCCATCACTGCAGGGAGCTCTTTGAACATTCTGGGTAATACCTGGGGATCTGTTTAAACACCAGCTATAGGCAAAGGTTTAGAAAGTCCCTAATAGATGTAAATGGTTTGATTTTTTGGATTTGTGGTGGCGGGGGTGGAGGGACTTTAAGGAAACCTGTGCTGTTAAAACCAATGATAGCCCCTCCTAGGCCTGGTTTGCTTCTTAACCCTCATTCCTAGGCTACACTTCTTCTAATTGATTGTACCTCTTTGTAACTAAAGTGGGTACATCTGGAACAGATCAAAAGATGCCCTCCTTTGCACCCATATACTTAGAGATTTGGTGCCCCAGAACGTGGGAAAGACCACAAAAAGGACCCTGTGTAGAATGATCCGTGGAGAACTTGTGAGTCTCGTTAAGGACGCCTGTGGTGCCAGGGAGCAGAGGTCACGTTCCCCGACAGCGTTCCCCTTGGCGTCCTGATTAGGGAGTAATCCCTGGTCCTCGGGGTGGGGAATCTCACAGGCTCGATGGAGAGAGGGCCTTCACGGGCCTCAACCCTGTCTTTTAGGTCGAGCTGGAGGTTCCCCAACTCTGCAGCTTCATCCTGAAGACAAGCCAGTGTACCCTGAGGGAGGTGCACGGCTTCAACCCTGAGGGCAGGGCCCTGCTGAAGAAGGCCAGGAACTCAGAGGAGTTTTCTGAGGCCATGTCCAGGTAAGGCATGGGCCTGCACAACTCAGTTTCTGTGGGTGTTTCCAGATGTGTTGGGAGTGGGGGGCTGTCCACTGATGTGTGAATATATGTATTCATAGCAGGCATACATAGAAGTATTCATAATCTGTATTCACCATGGATCAGGGAATTTCTGAGTTTTTGCAGCCATCCAGCAGAGGAAAGCATTATTTACCCTCCCCTAGTGAAGTTCCCCTAATTATCATGTAACTGTGTTTCTACAAGATCTCATGCTTTCATTCCTTGAGAGACTAAAGCTGAGGTGGTTTGTTTAAACATGGGGATTCTTGTGTCAAGACTTAAGCAGGAATAGCACGTGGTGGTCTCCAGGGAGGGTCCCAGCAGGCTGTGGTGGTGCAGGGTCTGGTCTTCGGGGGCCGAGGCCTAGCCTCAGGGAGTCCAGGGAGAGCCCAGGCCCGAGCATCTGCCAGTGCACCCTGACCAGGCCAGTCCCGTGGCTTACAGCTGCCATCTCTTCCAACCGATCAGTGGCCAAGCTGTACCGGTTGCTAAATATTTTGAACATCACCCCTGCCTCATCGTCAAATCAGTTTGCAACATCCTTTGAGTGTGTAAATAGAGGCAGTCATAGATCTGTGGATTTGGTAGCATTGGAAACTCCCTGCCCACCTTTCAATCTGTTGACCGTTAGACCAGGAAGCCAATCCTTTGTCCGCAGAGGAGGCCTTGATGCAGCTGCCTCTCACCAAGGCACCTTATTTTTCTAAGACTTAGACATCTGTGAGGGACTGACTGGGTACAGTGACGGAACACCTCAAAGCTTTGTAAGCCTGCATCACAGTGTCCGGAACTTTCGGGGCGAGTGTAGAGCTGTAGGAGACGTGCCTGCTCTCCTCCTCCTTCCAACGTAACTAGGGCAGGTGCAGCCAGGTGCTTGGAAACCCCCAAAAGGAAGTTCCCAAAGGAAAATCGCTGAGATCAAAAGTGACCTGGACCTCAGACAGGGCCTGAGACTCTATCGAAGGGTGAATGTCCACAAATGTATGAAAAGAAGCTCAAATGGACTGGCAGGCAGGAAATGCAATGAATGCAGCAAGGTATTTATCACCACATAGGACTACAGAAAGTTAGAACAGCTACAGCACCTGTTGCCGGTGGGTCTACGAGGAAAAGCGGGCTTTCATGCATGGCTGGTGGAAGGGGAGCCATTAGCTGACATCCGCTATAATTTAAAATGCTCTAGCCTTTGACACAGCAAAGTCAAACTGTGGGACTCCAGCCCATGAAAAGAAAAGTACAAATGTGTGAAGATATGGGCACAAAGATGTTTATTTCAATGTTGTTCATGTAGCCAAAAAAAACCCCAAAGTGAATGCCATTAAATAGGGGGATGTCTGAATAAATTACATGTAAGCATAGAATACAATGTTTTGCAGTCTTTTAGGGAAAAAAATCTGTCAGAGATCAACAAAATGACTCAGAAGGATTTTCATGGAGTATAACTGATGAAAGGGAGATAAAGAAAAGCATGCGTGATGCGATGTATGTGCACAAAACAAGGAATGATAAAATCTTTGTATGTAGATGGGATTTTTATAGGCACAGCTGTGAGGGGGCATACAGAAGGGACAGGTGAGCCAGCAATAAAGGAAAAGAAAGAAAAGAATGCCAATCACACATACTTGTATACTTTTTTAAACATAGAGATATACTTACAAAGAAAAGAGGTAAAAAGTAATAAGTAAAAAAGAGGATGCGAAGCTACCCAGCTTCTGCAAACAGGCTCCCGATGGAGAAAGGACACTCCTGTGACTGCCCTCTCTCTGGGACAGGTATGAACTCAGGCTGGCCATGCCCGAAGGGAAACGAGTGGTACTCTACCCGGAGAAGGAGGAGCCGAAACACATCCTGAACATCAAGAGAGGCATCATTTCTGCCCTCCTGGTTCCCCCGGAAACGGAAGAGGCCAAGCAAGTGTTGTTTCTGGTGAGAATTTAGAAGGCCAATAAGAATGGCCCTTTGAACTCATGTTCACATGTGTGTGCTGGGTCCCGCCATCTGCACTGGCTTAGCTGGTGGCTGGTTACACGGGGGTCTTGCAACCATGTGAAACACCAGTGCCCAAGTCCCCCCACCCCCATCCTCTGGGCTCACTGTGAGATCATCCTGAGCAGATCTCACTTAAAAGCAGTTTCTGGGGAGCCTGGACCACCCTACTCCTTTGTTTGATTTTGTTTTATTTGTTCTATCATGTTACACCAGCGAAGTGTAACACAGTGAAGCCTATGTGTGTCATGAACACAGAAAAGGAATTGAATTTGTTGCAAGCCTCATTTAAGAAATTCAGGTTTCGATCTGAGAGAGGATTCAGTTCCCTTCAGTCCCACGACATTTTCGAGCCCTTGCCGTGTTCTAAGTTCTAGACTGTACTCCCGTTAGAGAATGCAGGCTTGCATCCTGCAGAGACTTCTGGGGATTTGTGGCGAGAACCACGACACCTACAGCACGAGGAGGATTGGAATACACCCCATAAATAAGCAGTAGAGACAGTGCTGGGAGCCAACTGAGCTTAAAGTCAGAGTGGGCAGGCTCCTAAGAGGCCAGGCCACTGTCCCTCAATATCAAAACCCTCGTCCCTGGTGTCCTTGTTGCTCCTCTGGCTAGCCAGGCGCTTGCCATGCCCACGCTCTGCCTGGGAGGAAGAAATCCCTCCAAATCCACACTGCTCCTGCCTTTTCTTCCAGGCTCCTTTCCCAGCCCCTCTCAAAGCATTTAAACATATTTCCCCACATTGAATGCCCCCTCACACCTTCTGCTCCCATAGGATACTGGATATGGAAACTGTTCCAGTGACTTTACGGTAAAAACAAGGAAGGGAAACATGGCAACGGAAATATCCATCGAAAGAAAACTGGAGACGTGTGATCACTTCAAGCCCATTAGCACAGGGGTGAGCCCCCTGGCTCTGATCAAAGGCATGGTAAGTTTCACATCAGCATTGCTATTCACTCCATCCTCTTCGTTATTAAAATTCTGGAAGCTAGAGCTAGTAGAGATCTCAGAGAAGAACCTGCCCGGCCCCTCCTTCATATAGACTACACTGGGAAACTGAGGACCAGGCAAGGAAAGGACTGCCCACCACCACATGGCCTGTCATTAACTGATCCAGGACTAGGATCAGGTTTCTGACTCCCCATCCAGAGCTCTGTCCTTTTTGCTGCCATTCTGTCACTGGTACCAAACCTACTGTCATCTCTTAAGAGTAATGACTGTCCATCCCTGAGAAGGCTCCAAGACTCCTTGTAGGGGAGCAAGCCACCTACTGTTCCCCCTGTGTGAGGGCTGGATGTCCCCAGTTCTAAGCCTGTAGCCTCCAAGGAAGCCCCAAGACCTGTGCTCTGTTCTATTTCGCCCTGCCATTATGGGACTCGGCTGAGAGCACTCCAGAGTCCTGTCTGTCCGTCCCATGCATGACCCTGATTGATGCCTGGCCCGCGGCCTCCTCCCTGGGCCACCCCCTTGGTACTGACCTGCTCTAGTCACAGAAGTCGTGTAGCACCACGGTACCCAAGCTTGCCTAATGCCTTGTGGTACCTTCTGGGACATGAGTCACAGCTTATCTCTGTAAACACGAAGAACTTGAGCAATCATGACACGCCTGGCCATGTTTCTGGTCACTGTCCTTGGGTGGGAAAACAGGGAGTCTGGTGACCAGAGTCCCACCTGGAAGAGGCCAGTGCACTGGTGCCTGTGTTTTTTCTGAGCAGCTGCTGGGTGCTCAGCCCTACTCTGGGCAGCCTGGAGGGAGGGACAGTGATGGATGAGTGTAGACCTTCCCCTCGGGGTATTTACAGTCTAGTGCAGGAGAATGGTTCCAACCAATGAAGGACAATACATGGCGTATCGTACAAAGTGAGAGGCTGAGCAGGGCAGACAAGCAGTCATAGGCCTGACCCTGGGGGAGAAAGCACCATTCACAAAGCGTGTTGAGCAAAGCAGCCAGTAAATCCAGTTAGAAGACATGATGGGTGAGCATCAATGAGTTTAGCTCGAAGAAGTTGAGTGGGAGATGTGGAGCATGAGACTGCAAGATACAAAGGATGTATAAATGGAAGAGAGACATAGGCTGGACTACTAGGCAAAGAAAACTTGGGGAGCAGTAGTGTGCAAAGTATTGATGTGTGGCGGGTGGGGTATGTGTAGGCGAGTAGACTACACATCCTTTGTGCAGGATGAGACATCCACTGAGGCGGAATAAGAAATTGACAGCTTGACTCAGCTTTTGGTATACCAAGGTGTTGCATCCCCTTGTCTAAATGTCAAGTGCCAAGTTCTCCTCTTTGATTGAGCTTGTCTAGTGGTTCATAATTCCCACTCTCCCTCCACCCCACCCCTTCTTCCTTAAAGGTAAATGCCTGTGACAGAAGACTCAGGTTGAAGCCCCAGGGACTGATCAAAGTGCTTTCCCCCATCTCATTCACAGAGCCACCCCTTGTCAACTCAGATCAGCAGCAGCCAGTCCTGCCAATATACCCTGGACCCCAAGAGGAAGCATGTGTCAGAAGCCACCTGCAAGGAAGAACACCTGTTCCTGCCTTTCTTCCACAAGTAGGTTGCCTGCCGCCCCTTGGTTCATTGTTGATGGGGTCTGTGTGAGCTGAGTATGTCTCAGCCGCCCTGTTCCAGGCTAGGCTGTGACAAGGTGCAAAGCAGAGCCCATCCCCGTCCCACTTTTCAAGCTGACACGTGATTTGTTAGGAAAATCTTAGACATTCAAAACAATTTGAGACCAACAAACGGCATTTGAAACCCAGACTCTAAGAGTTATAGGTCATGAAAAGCTGGGATCTTGGCAGGCTGCCCTGGCCAGAAAGGGGCTCTGTGGAGGATTTGGAATTTGGACTGGAGACCTATGTATCCAAATCTGTTTTGAAAATTATCAATCAACTAGTGTTTATTGAATAGCTATTATATTCTTGGCACTGTGTGGTGGGAGATATAAAGGGACTTCAAGGCACAGAGTTAGTCCCTTACCCTCTAGACACTCCAGGCTGGATGACGGTGTAAGGCACACATGTCCTTCAGTTGGAAGGACAGTGAGTGTGACCAGGAGGAGGGGGGTCTGGTTCATTGGGGGAGTCAGGATGTCTGGATGTAACCATGGGTTGAAAGGTGGTCAGGATTTGGGTAGAACTGGAGTTGAGGGAAACATTCATCATGAAAAGTTGCTCTGGAGAGCTGTCCATCCTTTGTTACCTGATGTCCTTCCTTTATTTCCAGTAACAAGTATGAGATGATGGCACAGGTTACACAGACTTTGAAACTTGAAGACACACCTAAGATCAACAGCCGCTTCTTTGAGGAAGGTAAGAGACTTTACGCCCACATGTTTGCCGGGCTAAGGACTCTGCCGGACATGGTCCATATGTCACGGCTGGGCTCCGTGAAACCTCTGCTGACTGATCAGTGAAATGGGCTCTGGTGATCTGGCTGTGGGCTTCTCTGGAGAGAACGCACGTTCCTATCAAAATGTCAAGTGACAACAGCATCCAGGAAAGGAGAAGTTTCCCAAGCTACCTAGGTTTTTGTAAGTAGGAAACTGGCCTCCTAAGTCTACCATCTGTAGATCTGACAACCTTGTACACCCTCGGGCAAGTGGCAGAGCGCCTTTGGGGACAGAAATCAGTTTTTAGAGCTGAAAGGGACTTTAGAGATCTCAAGCCCAGCTCTAGCCCTTCATTTGTGCTGTACTTAAAACTGTCTTGTGCGTTATCTCGTTGTTCTCAGCAACCTGTGATGTCAGGTGGTAACAATGTCTGCTTTTATACTCATTCTACAGAAGGGAAAATGGCACACAGAGAGGCGTAGTGACATATTCGAAGTCATAGACTATCAGAGGTGGCACACAACGAGCTCCTAGGTCTCATATAAGCCAGCACTCTTTCCAACACACCACTCTTCCATGGCGAATTGGCCCTCTTCCCTAGCAGGTCAGAACGGGGTAGTGGAGGGCACACAAAAGGGTCTTCCCCTCCCCCACATGCTGCTATTAGATTCAACTGGAAGGAATCATGGGCGAGCCTCAGCAGCAGCCCTATCTGCAGCAGCACCTTCTCACAGGTTCTTTTGGGTGAAGAGGTAACTGTATAACCAGATTCGAACAATCCTGGATTCAATTCCAGCTCTGCCTTTTATGCCCAGAGAGGTCTTGGACAAGCTGAGTAGCTCAACTCTGGGTCTTAGCTCCTTTATCTTTAAATTGAGGAATACTACTCACCCATCGGGCTAGCATGATGAGTCTGTGAAAACACTGGAGTCACATACCTTGCACAGAGCCAGATACAAAGTGGGCATGGAGTACAGGATAGGTTTCTTTTCTTTTCCCCTTTGCTGATGCCCTACTGACTTCCAGTTTCCAGTAGACCAAGATGAGGTTGAGACGAAGAGGTAAGCAAGAATACCTTTGACACCTTCCTCCTTCCAGGGTCCGAGGAGGCAGGTCTCGCCTTCGAGAGCACCGAGTCCACAGCACCGCCCCAGCAGGCCGAGGCTGTGATCAAGACCCTCCAAGAGCTCCAAAAGCTGCACGTCTCCGAGCAGAACGCCCAGAGAGCTAACCTCTTCCATAAACTGGTCACTGAGCTGCGAGGCCTCGACAGTGCAGCAGTTGCATCCCTCCTGCCCAAGCTGGTCCAGGTGTCCAGGTATTTCTTTAATGGCTGCAGCTCAGTCTTCCAGAGGTTACAAACCTATGGTCACTGCTGCACCTCAGCCAGACAGGGAATCTCAGGGACCCTTGAAATATCAACCCGGATAGACAATTAGTCAATCAGCTCTCATCTGCTGGATAGAGAAGTATCAGCTAAGGTACCCAGAGTTCCATGGGAACCACACAGGTCCACACATGGCATCCAAGGCAGATGTGGATTGGTGTGATAAAGTAAGACGGAGCTGTTTGCCACACCTTGATGGGTATCTTCCCATTCCTCATTCCGGCACCCTGGAAGGTTTGAGAGACCAAGCCTGGGCCTTTTGGAAGCCTCTAGGTTAGCAGAGAGGGAACTCAGGCAAACAAAATAATACTGGGATTTCTGTATACTTCAAGGTCGTGGCTCTCAGTGCCGTAAAGGGCAGAGAGGAAAGGGAGGATGGAAACGAGACCATGCTGATGTTTGCCCAGCACGTTCTGTGTTCTGTCCAAAGGACAGGGATAACAGTGCTCTTTTGGCGATAAGACCAGGGGTTCTCCTTCAGACTTGTCTCCACGATGCCTTTTCTGTAGAGAATGCTCAGGAAAAAAACTTCCTGGTTCTTGGGAAAGTGGTTCTGGGGATCTGAGTTGGGTTTTGAAATATGATTGGATTTGGACAGTGAGTAAGGGAAATAGGGCAGAGGGAATACCATGGGTTAAGGCGATCGTAGCTGCCTAGAAGGTGATCTGTGTGACTCTCTCGGTCCTTTCCCTGTCAGCCCTGTCACTCTACAAGCTTTAATCCAGTGCGGACAGCCCCAGTGTTACACCAACATCCTCCAGTGGCTGAAAAGTGAGAAAGCCAACCCACTGTTGATAGATATTGCGACCTACCTGGTGGCCCTGATCCCAGAGCCCTCAGCCCAGCGGCTGCGGGAGATCTTCAGCACGGCAAAGGAGCAGCAGAGCCGGGCTACTTTCTATGCTCTGAGTCACGTGATCAACAGGTGCGTTTTGCCCTGGTTCTCCTCACACGAGCTGAGGAAGACCTCACATCTCTGTGTGAAGATTGTACCCCTTCCGCTACTTTCAGGCTCTGATACTTACTCTTCTGTTTTTCTCCTGATCTCTTTAGGAGTAATAATCTGAAATACGAAATTAGCAAACACAAGTTCAGATTTTCAGATAACCCTAACCATACTTACCAAATCCTAACTCTTATTTTGCAGCTATCATGAGACACACCCTACGGCGACTCAAGACCTGCTGGACATCGCAGATTACCTGTTGGAGCAGATCCGCGATGACTGCACTGGCAACGAAGAGCACACCTACTTGATTCTGAGGGTACTTTTGTCTTTTGTATAATCTGCACCATTTCCAAAGCACTTTTCCTGGACACCCCCTCCTTCTCCTTCTGCATCCTGATTCCCTCTTGGTGCTTTGCAATGCAGGTCATCGGAAATATTGGTGGGACCATGGAGCAGCTCACCCCGGGACTCACATCTGCCCTCTTGAAATGTGTCAGAAGTACAGAGCCGTCACTGCTGATTCAGAAGGCGGCCATCCAAGCCCTGCGGAAAATGAAAAATAAAGATGAGGTAAAGTCCGCAGAGGAGGACTGCAAGGGAAAATTAGTCAGATTGACAAGGATTTGGGATAAGAGTCTTAATCTCGTCATTCTATGGCCTTTATCCTACTGCTTGCTAACTGCACATTTTCAACAAGCCTATTGACTTGACTGCCTAGAAGTATGTGACCATGAGAAAAATATTCGACCTCGCTGCTGCTCCAGAATGCAGAATTTGAGATTTTTACTACATGCTATCCTCCTACCAGATCTACCACCGCTCCCACTCTTACCTTAGGAAAATAGGCCTGATTTTCCCCAATCTCCCCAATCTCCAATGGTCAACATGCCCCCACCTGAGGTGGCAATGGCTCCATGTCTTTGGACACTACTTTATTTATTAGCCCTGACTCTCGCTATCCCTTTCAACCTTTAACCTCATATTGAAATAATTTATGGGAAAACAACTTCACTTTCAGTTAGTGGCAGGTCTCCAACAAGTCATAACTTGGCTGCAGCTTGCATATTTTAATGAAATTAAACTTGACATGCATTTGATAAGAGTCTTCCGAGAAACCTTCCTCAAGCTCGTTGTTTGGGGGAACACTAGCAAGAAGATGAAATACCATCATTTGAAGAGTTATGAGAGAGAAATTCGGCTTACATATAATAAATTGCTTGCAACCATGCCAATTGTTTGCAAGACTTGTTCTCTGACCCGAGGACAGTGATAACAGTCTCCTCTTTTGGCTACAGGTCCGGGAAGTCCTTCTTCAGACTTTCCTGGATGCTGCTGCTCCAGGGGATAAGCGACTGGCTTCCTATCTCATGCTGATGAGGGACCCTTCTCAGTCAGATATTAGCCAAATCACCCAACTTCTCCCAGGGGAACAGAATCAGCAAGTGAAGAACTTTGTGGCTTCCCACATTGCCAACATCTTAAACTCAGAAGAATTGTATGTCCAGGAGTAAGTAAGAATAATTTTCCCCCACCTGTTGTTACACAGGGCTGAAATTCCAAACCTCAATTTGGATGCAGCCCCTGCCTGCCCTTTATAGAGCACTCTTTCTTCTGGAACAAACAGTGGTACAAAAGAACAACAAACCTGAGCCAAACCCCTGGGGCCGATTCACGAGTTTGGTAGCACCTGGAAATCCATCTTTACTTCGGGAGAGAGGGGCAAAGCATAAGTTACATGATGTGTCGGCTCAAAATATCATCCTTCTTTTCTTCTAGTCTGAAAGAGTTAGTGAAAGGAGCTCTGGAAAACTCTCAGCTTCCAATGCTCATGGACTTCAAAGCATTTTCCCGCAACTACCACTTTTCCAAGTCTGTTTCTCTCCCATCGCTTGACCCAGTCTCGGCCAAAATTGAAGGCAATCTTATATTCGATCCAAATAATTACCTGCCTAAAGAAAGCATGCTGAAAACTACTCTGACTGTCTTTGGACTTGCTTCGGTTGACCTCTTTGAGGTAAGTGTGAGACTGAAGAAGACAGTATGTTTCTAGTCCATTCTGTTCTCCACCACAAATAAAAAGTCAAGAGGCACATGAGCCAGGTGGAGGGGGAACCGGAATCATCAGGCTGTAGTTCCACACCATCCCTTCAAGGGCTTTTTCTTCCCTGCTGGGGGGTCACGTGAAGCTTGACTTCTTATCATGAATGGAAATGCAGATGTTTCATAAAAGCCCTTAGACCCAAAATACTAGGAAGTACATGGTGTATGCACTCAGACAGAACTAGTTCAAACCCCAAATCCACTCCCAACTCCGAATCTTTGGTTTAATTATTTGTCTTCTCTAAAACTTAGCTGCCTTTCTAATGGGGAAAAGGCAAATAATAAGTTCTGCCTTTCAAAATTCTACTAAGATTTAAATAATGCAACTCCTGTGGAGTGCTAAGCTCAGTTCCTGTCTTATAGTATTCATCAAATACTTGTTCAATTAAATGGACATGAAGAGGGGAATAGGAGGTTGACATAAAACAAAGAAACCTGATAGCATTTTTTGCCTGATTTTCTTTCTCAGCTTGGTTTGGAAGGAAAAGGGTTTGAGCCAACATTGGAAGCTTTCTTTGGGAAGAAAGGATTTTTCCCAGACAGTGTCAACAAGGCTTTGTACTGGGTTGATGGTCAAGTTCCTGATCATGTTTCCAAGGTCTTGGTGGACCACTTTGGCTACAGCAAAGATGATAAACATGAGCAGGTATGTTTTTGTGAAGTGTCATCTGAAGGAAAGCTTTGGGTCTCAGTACAAAAATATTCTTATCTAAGCCCAGAAGTAATCAAGGAAATATTTAACTTAAGTGACTACTATGGCTTTTATTAATTGGTCCTATGAAAGTAAGAGCCAGTATCCTCTGCAGTTATGGGGCTTCTGGAGATGCAGCGTGCCCAGGAACCAGACTCTTTAGAGGCACTCTAGCATAATGACTAAGAGTGTGAACTCTAGGGCATAGGTTTGGACTCTACCCTCGCTGTCTTCAAGCTATGCAACCCTGGGCATGTTGCTTGATATTATGTCTATCTGTTTATGCATCCCCAGAGTGCTAATAGTAACCCATACCTCACAAGGTTATTTAAAGACTAAATGAAATAAAGTATGTAAACCTTTAAGCAGAGTGCCTGACTCTGGTACTGATTGTTCAATAAGCAGATACTATTATAATTTTTAAAGTCATATTTTCATTATTTTTAACTTCTTTTTGTGTGTGTCACCCACATCAGTGCAGTAGCTAATGAAAGCACTGAATTTACTTTGAAGCTAGCATAAGCCCCCACTGAAGGAGTGGAAAATAGATAGTTTAATCTGGAGCTTCTTAATCCATAACTTTTTGCTACTCAGAGTGTGGTCTAGTCATTGGCATCAAAGCAGGACTTTAAAGAAATGCAGGTTCTCATGCCCAGTGGGATCTACTGAATCCCAACCTGCACTTTAACAAGATCCCCAGGTGACTTGCATGCACATTTCAGTCTGAGAAGCAGAGCAGTAATCTACCTCTAGATGCTCACAGATGGCCCTACCTTTTTGTTCTGATTTGCTTACCTCTACTTGAGGCTGAGGGACAGTGATCTATTTTGGGTCTGTCATTCACTCTTTTCTCTCTCCATGACTAAGCATCAGTCAATGGAATTTTTCTTATCACTAGGAAGAACTTGTCTAGCATCAGGTGTTTTCAAGCTTTTGGCCAATTTATTTGACAGCTAATTTTCCCAAGAAACCCCTACTCTTTTTCTCTACTCAAAGGAGAGAGGGTGTAAGCAGGGGAGGGGACGGGGGATAGAGGATCTTCTCATCTTGGGGGTGCCTAGGGACCCTGTCATCCTGAGGAGTAGAGATCCCCCATTCTATGCATACATTAAAGTTACAAACAGTGTGGAAGCACCACTGTCCCTGACAAGACCTCATTTATTTCATCTCAACTTGGAGAAGCTATTTACCTTTCAAATAAGAGGTGAGAGCCTGATTTCAGTGTTTGCCCTGTATCCCCACTCTCAGTGTTTCTGTTTGGGTCCATTGCAGCTGCAAGCAGACAGGCCCACATCAGGAATCTCAAGGTGTTTGACAGTGCTGACATCTCACTAGGTCTTTTGTTGGTTAATTCCCAGGACATGGTCAAAGGAATCATGCTCAATGTTGAGAAGCTGTTCAAAGATTTGAAATCCAAAGAATTCCCAGAAGCCAGAGCCTACCTCCGCATCTTAGGAGAGGAGCTTGGCTTTCTCAGGCTCCATGACATCCAGCTCCTAGGAAGGCTGTTTCTGAACAGTGTCCGTACTCTGAGGGGGATCCCCCAGATGGTAAGTGGGCCAGGCCCCATCACAGGTGGTGAGTTTAGCCTGTGCTCCTTTTAGACCTCTCAGACTCCCTTAAGATTCTGGCCACACAAACCAGCAAAAGTGTTCATACTTCCTTCAAAGGGACAGATTTGACCCTGGTTGGGTGGCTTGGTTGGTTGGTTGGAGCATCATCCCAAAATGTTGCAGGTTCAATCCCCGGTCAGGGCACATACCCAGGTTGTGGGTTTGATGCCTGGTCGGGGTACATGCAGGAAGCAACCAATTGATGTTTCTCTCTCATCTGTCTCTCTGTCTCTTCCACCTGCCAAAAACCAGTAAAATATAGCCTCAGGTGAGGATTTTAAAAAGAGAGAGACAGGTTTGCCTTGAATTTTAGTGAAGAAGATTCTTGGATCACAAGGAATTGGTAACATTTAGAAATTAAGCTGTTCATAATCTTAGCTGTATCTTTGAAGAGCATTCATTTGTTCATCTGGAAAATGATGCTGAGTATTTCTCTCTCTACCTGTGCTACAGGTTTCTTTTAATATTCAAATGATGCCATGATTATAAAAGAATGTGTTTGGATAACTATAATCTGTTATCTAATTATGAGCTATAGCTATTATTAATTTACTACAAAGAGTGAAAATATAGAAATTTACTCCCCTGCATTTAATAAATAAAAAATGTTTGCTTTAAGAAAACTGATCTCAAGTATTTTCTAGGCATGTCTTAAAAAACAAAAGCAATGCATACTTAATATGTACATATAGGCTGTTGGTTTCAAAAAATTGGTTTTACCATGATATATTGTACTTCAAATAATCCTTCATTTACATTTAGACTTCAAAAATCCAGAATGTAGCCATACTGAGCAATGAGACTTCATAAAGCTCTGAGGCCCAGCAGTATTCTTAAAAGCCTTCCGAATCACCAGTTGAAAATGATATGATTATCTATCCAGGGCAATATTTTATATCCCAACTTTTTGAAATCAATAATCATTCTTCTTGTCCTGACTGGTGTGGCTCAGTGGGTTGAGCATCATCCTACAAACTAAAAATATTGCCTGTTTGATTACTGGTCAGGGCACATGCCTGGGTTGAGGGCCAGGTCTCTAGTTGGGGGTGTGTTGAAGCAATAGATCAATGCTTCTCTCACACATCAATGTTTCTCTCCCTTTCCTTCTCTCTCCTATCCCCTCTCTCTAAAAATAAATGAATAAAATCTTTAAAATAATAACAATTTATCTTTACTTATTAAACTATTCAGCAAATAAAAATATGCTAGACTTTTTTTCTGGGTGAAGAAAAAGAATTATTGCCTGATGTGTGGGAGGGGACATTCCAAAAAACCCACTTCGAGGAGGCTCAGGTTCACTTACTCTGCCCTGTTCGATCTGCAGATTGCAGAGGCCATAAAGAGAGGTTCAACGAGTGACTTGTTTCTTCACTACATCTTCATGGACAATGCCTTTGAACTCCCCACTGGCCTTGGCTTACCACTGCAAGTGTCCTCCTCTGGAGTCATCACTCCCGGAATGAAGGCTGGGGTGAAACTGGAAACAGGCAACGTAAGACTGTTTCCCTTCTAATTCCTCAAGTGGTTCTTTTCTTCCAGGGTGGGTATCTTGTGCCATTTTCATATGTGTTTCCAGCTCAAGGTGAAGTGCCTCGTCAATGTAATCACTTCATTAATTTTGATGAAAAACTTTAGGGATCACAAGGATGATCCACCTTGCTAGCTCCCATGGGGCATGGAAGTCACATGAGAACCCAGCTATTCTCTCAACACATGGGGATTCCTATTGGTTTTTTATCTAATGCTTAACGTTAACTTGGGCACTTCCTAGTCCTGGATAGTAGTGTTGTCTGGCCCTGGAAAACTGAGAACTTGTCTTTTCTCCCTTCAAACAAATCACAGTAATTTTTACTGAGGTGTGAGCCATCCAGAGATGTTTGCCCAGGGATGGGAAATGTGGTAGATGTGACTGCAGAGGGCTAAGTTATTTAACAAAGCTGACTAGGTCATTTTCTGACTCACAGAGAATGCAGGCGGAACTGGTGGCAAAGCCCTCTGTGTCTGTGGAGTTTGTGACAAATATGGGCATCATCGTTCCACACTTTGCTAGGAGTGGTGTCCAGGTGAACGTCAACATCTTCCACGAGACAGGCCTGACGGCACGAGTTGTCCCAGGTGCTGGGCATCTGAAGTTCATCATTGAAGCTCCAAAGAGGCCAGTCAAGCTGTTCAGCGTCAGGTGATTCTCTCAGTTGGATCTGACTGGCCAGTGTGCAGGAGAAGTGAGACAGTATCTGCAGGACTTTACCCAGCAAGACAGCTAATTGAGATAATTCTAGCCTTAGTGGGTCTGGTGTGACAGAGGGAGAGAATGTGCTGGATTACCTATTTTTAACCTAACCCACACTCACTAAATAATTGGAATTTCCCTGACTTTCCACATTTTACTAAATGGAGACTTAAGATCTAGATTACCTACCTATTATCAGGTTATGGTTTTTTGTTTTTTATTTGTTCATTGTTTTGAGAATGAAAAAAGCATTCGCTCTAGGGAAATGATGTTTTGGAAATGAACATTTTTTCCAGGAGAAAATACCAAAGGACATAGTGATTGGTGGTGGCTAGCTCAGTAGATACAGCGTGGAAATCCTTGCCTCATGACTATGGGATAGAGAGCCTCAGATTAAGAGCTTTATTTTTAGTGATCTCCCCAAATAGTGATTTACCGTAGTTTCTGTATTTGGGGCACATTAATTTGTTGATTCAAAAATAGTAAAAATTGTGTTGAATTGCCTACCATAGACCAAGCATGTTGAATGAGAGAGCATACAGTATATGGGAAGGGCATACAAGAAGCAAACAGTAACTATAAAGTACAGGCTAAGTTCAGGGACGTATTAGAAGACCGTGAAATTCTACAGCATGGAGCCTGTGGTAGCTCAGGAAAGCTTTCTGAAGAAAGTCATACTTGAGCCGATATCTGAAGTTCTGTCAGAATTATTCAGACAAAACAGAAAGGAATGACCAGCCCCAAGCCAACAGAAAAGCATGTGTGGTTGCCTGGAAAAGAAAAGAATATGGTTGAAGAGCTACAATAAATTCTGTGTAATAATGTGCCCGGGGAACAGAATGAGAGATGACACGAGAGGAAGGCAAGGGTCAGTCTTTTGAACCATCTTAAGGAGTTTGGCCTCTTCTGAAGGCAAAGGAGTTTAAAATGGGAACATAAATAAAATAAGTTGGTGTTTTAAAAGATGTACTCTGACTCCAGAGTGGACTATGGGTGGGCAGGAGGCATGACCAGAGACAGGGAGATCAGTTAGAAGTCTGTAACAATTGTACATGAGTAAGAGGTGCCAGTGGCCTGCTGGGTGTAGAAAGGAGGGAGCCAACTCTAGAAATTCTTAGAAACATGAGTACTTGGTGATTGACTGGATATGGGGCAGTTACACCAAAGAAGGAGGAAAGGGGAGTGAGGGGGTGCCATTCATTGAAAAAGGGACTAATGAGGTCAAGAGGCTGGTGTGGGGGAAGATGACAAATTCAGGTTTGGATACACTGCATTGGAACCAATTAGAATATCCAGGCGGCAACTGGGCTGATGGGTCTGAGCTCAGTATGAAGGTGTGAGCTACAAATACAGATTTGGGAGTTGGCACAGAGAGGTTATTGAAGTCAAACAGAAATTGGTATAGAGTACACCATGAGGGACTAGAGCAGGAATGTGGAGAATATAAACATGTGAAAGGGGAGAGGATGAGCAGCAAAGAGTGAGAGGGAGTGACCAGAGACACAGGAGGAGAGCCAAGGCTGTGAAGGGTCACTGAAGTCCAGGAGTGGCCACAGAGGTGGATCTGGCGCTCAGGGCTCTGGCCCACAAGGATAGCTGCATCTTAGGGCACCCCTAAAATGAAGAAACAATACCGAGGAAAGAGTATGGTCCGTCGAAGGAAGCATACTTGGGCGAAACCAAGACACTGTTGAACTTTCTTGTACTGACTACTTTTTTAAGTACACACTTGGGAGAAGGAGACCATAATTGTCTCATAGGTTATGGACTCTAAAGTCTTAATCTGGCCATAAGTGAACAACTCTACTGAATGCTTCCAAGAGATCAAGGAAGATGAAACCTAAACATGTCCATTGGAGCTGGGAGCAAGAAGGTGATTGGAGATGCTGATGAAAGCAGCTCCAGAAACCCAGTGCAGGTGGCAGTCAGGTAGAGGTTCAGGGGAAGGGTGTTGAAAGAAAGTGGAGACTGCAAGGACAAATTTCTTGATGGTGAGGGAAACAAGGGAGTAGAAGGGAAAGAGAGTGTGTGTGTGCGTGCATGTGTAGAAGGGGAGAAGACACGTAGTGTGTTTAACACTGGTGGAAAGAAGCCAGTAGAAACTAAGAGATTTCAGATGAAAGGAGACAGGGCACCTGTTACCCTGAATCATAGGAAGGAAGGAACACACCTGCGGTCAGGTCCCAGAGACGGTTGCTTTACACTGCTGAGCCTGTTTCCTATATAAAAGGAGACCCGAATGCCTAATGTTGTGGGGATTACAGATAACAAATGTAAAGAACTCAGTGCAGTGTCTGAAACATAGAGTCACTGTGATGGTTAGCCTCATGAATGTTTTAGTATAATTTGTGTCTGTGTAAGTCAAAGAACTTGAGGTGGGTGTAGACAGAGGGGAGATAGAGGGCAGGATAAGAGGGCATCTGTGCTATGAGAATCAGTGATGTTCATTTTGATTCATGACTTCAGAATAACTCAGGGTATTTCTTTCTTTACTAGCAACACATTGCACTTGGTCTCTACCACCAAAACGCAAGTGATTCCATCTCTAATGGAGAACAGGGAATCCCGGTCAATTTGCAAGCCTTTCATTACCGGCCTGAACTATTGCACCACGAGTGCTTACACCAACAGCAGTTCCTACTATCCTCTGATCGGACACACCAGGTCAGACATGCTCCAAGTCCCACCCAGCGTCTGATTACCTTCTACCTAACAGGGCAAAGGGAAAAATGTTGTGTTGTAGGCCTGTGTCACCAGCCTCAGTAGTTTGTACCCTCTTTTAATTATTTAAGACAGTGGTCCTCTACCCAACACACCTAAAGGGTACACAGATTTCTGCCTAAACTTTGAATCTAGGACTTGGCTTCTCCATAGGTGGGAGGGGAATGGTGGTGGTGAAAAGTAAGGAGTCCTGACCACTGAGGGAGGTCTTAGCTCCAAAAATAAGTAGCCAAAGTAATTCTCTCATGCTCCTCAAGGGACCTGCACCCACTGCCCTTGAGAACCACTCTTGTAAAAGCATCTCTTTGTAGCTGGTGTCCCCTCTTTCTCCCATATGCATTTGATAAGGGGATCACAGCACATATTCTAGTTTGCTTCTAATTCAGTGTCTGTGTTTCTGAGCCTCCAGAGTCATTGGGGAGGCCTTCTCTAGAGCCCACAGGTGTTCAAAGCCCTTGCCATGCTTAAAAGCAATGTATCTTCAACTCCCCACCCCCCACTTTCACTGCTTGTTCTCAGCTTTGCTGACACAACCAGCAACTTCTGCTCTACTTGTCCAGGAACCCTGGGAATACTGGGCTCTGCCCTTGCCTTGGGCTCTTGGAATGACTCGAAAGAGATGGGAAAGCTCATCATCAGTGCAGGAGAAGAGTCCATCTTAAAATGAGGACCATGTTTTTGTTGCTATTGAGGCTGAGTTGCTTTGTTGGCATCCTTATCATGGAAAGCTCTAACATCGCTCACCATGTGCATTGCAGCATCTCTAGGTACGAACTAGAACTGAAGCCCACGGGAGAAGTAGAACAGTATTCTGCCAGCGCAATCTACAGTCTCCAGGAAGAGGGCAAAGCCTGGGTGGATGCACTGAAGTTTGCAGTTCAGGCAGAAGGTAGGTATCCAGAAAAGGGCTCTTCCATCTCTGCCCTCCATCGCAGGTCCAGAGCCCAGGAAGAGAACATCTTTAAGGTAATGTGTGTAACAAATATGTACTGAGTGCCTGGTTAGTGTCAGGCCTGTTCTAAGAGTGGAGGCTAGAACAGTAAACAGGGAAGATAGTCTCTGCCCTCATGGAGTTTGCAGTAAAGAACCAAACAAGTAAATATTCAGAACATCGGAGTGGTGCTGAGGAGAAAAAGGGGACCTAGAGGAGTGCAAAGAATGGCAGGAGTGGAGGGAGGAGGCAGGAGAAGGGGTTGTAAAGCCTCATTGCCAAAGGGAGCATACAAGAGAGACTCGCAGGAGGTGACAGGATAAACCGTGTGAAAAGAGCTTTCTAGGCTGAGGATCCAGCGGGTGCAAAGGCCCTGGGGTAGGCGTATGGCTGTGATGTTCAAAGAAAAGGAGGGAAGCCAGTATGGCTGAAACAGAGCAGGGATGAGATGAGGTCAGAAAGTTAGGGAGACGTGAAAGAAAGATAGTCTCGTGGGTCTTGGTAAGGACGTTGGCTTTTACTACATGCAATAAAAAGCCACTGGGGAGTTTTCACGATTTGATTTATGTTTATTCTGAAGAAAGACTTTAGGACAAAGACAGAGAAAACAGTATGTAGGCTGTGGCATTAATCCAAGCCAAAGGTGGGGGGCTTTGGATTAGAGTGGTGGCCGAGGAGAGCTGCGAAATGATTGGATTCTGGCCATAGTTTGAAGATTAGGCTGACAAGATGTGCTGATGGAGTGGGTGTTGAGTGTAAGGAAAAAAGGAATCAGGGCGACTACATTTTTCAGCCTATGCAGCTGAAAAATGGAGATGCCAGTCACTGAGATGGAAAAGGCCACTGGAAGAGTGGGTGTTAGGGGATAGGACAAACTTAGATGTTCACTTTGAAAGATTTTTTAGGTAGGAATAGTGTTTCCAAATTGAACTAGCCAAACAAATCCACAAGAGAAATCCACAGGGTGCATGCTGAAAAACTATGCCATATGACAATGTTACAGGAGACATAAAATAGGTAAACCTGTGGATTGGAGGAAACACGTGGTCCTTGTCGGAAAGAAAGGAGTAATTTGGGAAGAATGAGGTAGGGTGCAGGGGAAGGGCAAAAAACTAGGAAGGATGCCATCGGAGGAGAGTCACATAGAGATGTCACATCTGCCTGACACAGAAGGACCTCGAGCCCCTACCGTCCCCAGAGCATGCCGAGTGTTTCCCACAGCAGGCCCTTTGTATTTCCGATTCCCTCTGCCTGGCACGTCCTCCCCCAAGAATGCGGCATGGCTCAGCCCTTCTCCTCCTTCGAGTCCCTGCCCAAATATCCCCTTACCACGGAGCCCTTCTCTGACCACCACGCATGAAATAGCACCTTTTTTAACCCTCTCTAACTTTATTGTCTTATCCAGTTGTAGTTTCTATACAATATCATTTACCAGGTGACGTAAATAATTTACCTGTTTATTGTCTGTTCTCCCCAACTAGGATGTAAGCTCTGTGAGGGCAGGAGCTCCCCAATGCTGAGCACAGTGCCTAGCACGTGATAGGCGATCAATAAATATTTGAAGATTGAGCAAATAAATACAGGAGCATCGCTGAGTTAAACCATGAGGGTAAAATCCTGCAGGATCCTCATTTAAGCCCGTGGAGGAGTTGCGGTTTCTCTGCCTTTTCTTCTCTCTCCATCCTAAACAGAGCTTCTGAATACATGTTTTGATTACCTTGTACATTCTTTCAGGTGTAAAGCAGACCGAGGCCTCTATGACATTCAGATATAACCGGCAGACTATGACTTTGACCAGTGAAATGCAAATTCCCGATTTCGACGTTGACCTTGGGACAGTCCTTAGAGTTAGTGATGAATCAGCTCAGGAAGAAACATCTTACAAACTCACCCTGGACATTCAGAACAAGAAAATCACGGAGGTCACCCTCACTGGCCAGATAAGGTACAGAAGGCTCAGGGTGGCCTGACTGAGCTACGAGTCCTCATGGCTCTTTGCCGTCTTTGAAGCTGACCAGAGTAGGGCATTCCTGGTCTACAGCCCGAGGGGCAGAGAGAGTCCTCAGCATTCTGACCCTCTGCACATGTCCAGTTAGATCTTTCTACCATGCACTGGGTACTTGCTATTCATCAGGCCTGTGCTGGGTGCTTTAAAGTAATTATCTCAGTCCTCATAATAAACTGCAAGGTAGGTATAAGTTTCCCTGTTTTATCGATAAGGAGACGATAGCTCAGAGGGGTTAAATAACTTGGACAAGATAACAGAGCTAGTAAAATGCAGCCCTCAAACAGCCTTCCAACAGTTTTAGAAAACCTCTTTCTCCCATACCTCCCTGGAAAGTCCTGAGTTTGTGCTGACTGTAGAAGTCAGTGAGTGTCATCTCTGGTCATTGGCTCTGAGCCATCCATGTATTTCATTTTCATCACCATGAGTCGAACTCCTATTGAATCCTGCATACCTCTTCAGAAGGGACAAAGTCATTGATGACAACCGATTTTCTTTCCAATAGCTGTGACAAGAAGGAAGAAGGCAAAATCAAAGGTGTCATTTCCATCCCCCGTTTGCAAGCAGAAGCCAGAAGTGAAACCCTAGCCCAGTGGTCTCCCACAAAACTGCTCCTCCGAGTGGACTCATCTGCTACAGCTTATGGCTCCGCGATTTCCCAGAAGTTGGCCTGGAGTTATGGTGCGTGCCTCTTCCCCATGGGGGCACTTCCAAAAGCGCTCTGTACTCAAGTGCAGTGTTGAGAGTCCTTGGTTAGGGGCTGACCTGGTACCACTGACAACTATTTCACTTGTGTCTTTTCAGATGAGGACAAGATCGAATTTGAATGGAACACAGGCACCAATGTGGATACCAGAAAAGCGGCTTCCAATTTCCCCGTGGATCTCTCTGATTACCCTAAAAGCTTGCATATGTATGCCGATAGTCTCTTGGATCACAGAGTTCCTCAGACAGACATGACTTTCCGGCACATGGGTTCCAAATTAATAGCTGTAAGTACAAATGGGTCAACAAATACATGGTTAGAAGTGCTAATTATATACCCAACCCTGAGTCAGGTGAAGGAGGGGATCTGAAGATGGATAAAGCATGCTTCACACGCCCAGGGAGTTTCTGGGGAGAAAAGAAACATCCATGCATAGTTACAAAGTTACACAAGGCTCAATACAGTAAGTGCTAAGGGAATTTACTACTAAGTGGAAGAGTTTGCTGTGACTAGGTATCAAAGGAAGCTCAGGACACTGGCTAGGAGTCTGACTATGTGATATGCTCCTTTAATAAAATACACGAAGCAATCAATGACTGACAACTAAAAGGTCATAATTTTCTGTGATTTATTTTTGCCTTTCGGTGCATCATCCTGCTCAGTGATTGATCTGTCAAGTATGGATTATCGCCTAATCTGTGCCCATTGCTCTGAAAACTTTCTATGATTTTGTAGGCGACAAACGCATGGCTTCAGCAGGCACCTGTGAGTCTTCCTTATGCTCAGAGTTTGCAAGGTTACCTCGGTGGCCTGAAACACTTGAGCCTCCAGAAGACGGGATTGCCAGACTTCCACATCCCAGAAAACCTCTTCTTGAAAAGGTATAAAAGAAAACACCAGAAAATTTCTTGAACCATGCAAAGTACATGGAAGATTCTACTTAACACGATTAATACTCTAATTCACACTTTTAAGGGAAATAATTTAAGCATTTTAAGGATATTAATAGCTGTGGCATACACACTGTGGCATTTTTGCGTTATTCAACATGAGGTCAGAATGTCGATACCAGTCCATTCAGAAAGAACCTAAGAAATAGTTGAATGTTCTAGTACTTTTATCCTAAAATGGTTTATTTACTACAACCTAAACTGGAAAGCCATTCCATTTTCCTCCACTGTAAGTGGATTCTTCCTTTGTTCAGGATCAAAATATACTCACCGTTGTTTGACTGTAAAGAATCTGAGACTGTCTAGCGGGACTCTGGACTACAAGCTTGCCGCGGAGCTCCGGAGGGCCACTGAGCAGGCGCTGGGCACTGAGTGAAGGAAGCATTCTGAGATGATATTTCGCTTTAGCAATAAAGCCTCATCCTTACAGGGAGGTCAGATTCCAAACTACTCAGGCCACTTTTGTATTTACAGAAATACACATAGTGCTTTTTTTTATTTCATGAAAATAAAAAAAAAAAAGAAGGAGAACATGACCTAAAAAGACCATTGCTTTTATTTTAGATTGGCTGTTCTCTGTATGATCTTCAGGGTTAAGAAAACAAGTAGCCTGTGTCACAGGGGCCTTTCCGTAGTCTGTGGCTGAGCAGCAAAGTTTAATAGACCACAGAATTGTGAATGGAAGGAGGTCTGCTAAAGCTCTCACGTGGGCAAACCCATTGAAGATAACAGGGAAAAGCAGCAGCTTCAGAGGACTCAGAAACCTCTTCCTTCACCACCAGTGCCTCTGACCAGCAGTCTTCCCTGTGCTGTGCTGACAAGATAGGACCATGGGCCTTAGCCTCATCCAGGGTCTGGTCAAGCATCCTTCTTCTGGATGTCAGGATTCTGGATGGACACCATCCAGTCTCTGTTGGAGTAGTGCAATGAGCAGTTGATTTACTTACAAAATTTAAAACTCTGCCACTCTACTTTATCCTCATAAGTTATTATGATAGTCCACGATATGTGCATGGTATTGAAAAGACTGCAAACTCGTTTGGCTATTTTTCGCCTTTGCTGTTTACCTCCGTGAGGTCATCAGGAAGGGCACTATTATCCTCGCTGCACAGATAACATCACTGAGACTCGGCGAGGTGAATTCAGTAACATGGTATCACCATCAGTGGAAGCTACCACTCTATCCCACACCTGTGTTCTTTCCCCGTGTCAAGTTGCTTGAATTCAGTTTAGCAAATATGTGCCAAGGGTCCCCTATGGGCAAGATACTAGACTAGGTAGAGTGAGAAGGAAAAGCTGGACAAGTTGTAACCCTTTCCTCCCAGGAAGATACCATGTAGACAAGGACAAAGGAGCGAGTAAGTTCTAGTTACATAAGCAGAATTGTGACATGTTCTGTGAGATAGGCGTAAGGGACTGTGTCACTATTAGAACAAGAGCAGCAACCTACAACTTAGGTTGGTACTGGTAAGGAAGTGGCTCTTGGAAGGGTTTCGAATGGATGTGAGTGTTCGATAGGTGGGAGTAAAAGCGGAGGGATTCGGGCATAGGGATCGGCATGAGGAAAAGCGAGAATGGGTTTGGGAATGGGGTGTATGCACCATCACTTGGCAGGTAAGATGGCAGAGAATTTTAAGTTCTTGATACCTGACCGTGGGGACACTGTCTTTGTTGTTCATTTCAGTGATGGCCGGGCCAGATACACCTTGAACAAGAACAGTTTGAAAATTGAGATTCCTTTGCCTTTTGGTGGCAAATCCTCCAAAGATCTGAAGATGGTGGAGACCGTTCGGACACCAGGCATCAACTTGCAATTTGTGGGATTCCACCTGCCATCTCGAGAGTTCCAAGTCCCTACTTTTACCATCCCCATGGTTTATGAACTGCGGGTGCCTCACTTGGGTGTTCTAGACCTCTCCACAAACGTCTACAGCAACTTGTACAACTGGTCTGCCTCCTACACTGGCGGCAACACCAGCACAGACCACCTGAGCCTTCAGGCTCGGTACCACATGAAGGCTGACTCTGTGGTCGACCTGCTGTCCTACAGTGTGCAAGGTGAGCCCTGCTTGGGTAGAGGGTGCCCAGGGCTAAGTTATTACAGGCTCTGATGGGATAGGCTTCTCCAGGGAGAAAAATACTTGGGCTTTCTCACAGATATTTTTCCTGTTACTTGGCAACCCATTCATTCATTCATTCATTCATTCAACCAATAGAAATATTTATTAAATATATCCAGAATTCTACTAGGCAGTAACAGAGAAAACAGACAGGTAAACGGGCGATTATAATTTAATGTAAGAGGTGCTGCGATAGCATATTGTGTGTAAGTATAAGGTACAGAGGAAGCACTTAATAAGGGCACCCAGCAAGGACCTTAGGGGTTGGGAAGTCTTCCTGTGAGAGTGCCTTTTGCTATCAGATTTTATGCTCATGTTATAGACGGAGGAGACTGTGGCACAATTGACCCAGATCAATGGGGCTTTTTTACTGAAAGTCTTACAACATAGAAGTTGTTCCGGAAATTTATTGCCTAATTTAACCCATGTGATTTAATTTTTTGGTTAGGATCTGGAGAAACAACATATGACCACAGGAATATGTTCACATTATCATGTGATGGATCTCTACACCACAAATTCCTGGATTCAAATGTCAAATTCAGTCATGTAGAAAAGTTTGGAAACAATCCAGCCTCCAAAGGTTTGCTAACATTCAATGCAGCTAGTGCCTGGGGACCGCAGATGTCTGCTTCAGTACATTTGGACTCAAAAAAGAAAGGGCATCTGTATATCAAGGAAGTCAAGATGGATGGGCAGTTCCAAGTCTCTTCTCTCTACGCTAAAGGTGCCTATGGCCTGTCCTATCGAAGGGATCCTACCACTGGCCAGCGCAGCGGAGAGTCCAGTCTGAGGTTTAACTCCACCTACCTCCAGGGCACCAACCAGATAACAGGAAGTTACGAAGATGGAACTGTCTCCTTCATCTCCACCTCCGATCTGCAAGGCGGCATGATTAAAAATACTGCTTCCCTGAAATATGAGGACTACGAGCTGACTCTGAAATCTGACACCAACGGGCAGTATGAGGACTTTGCCACGTCTAACAAGGTCGACCTGACCTTCTCTAAACAACATGCATTGCTGCGTTCTGAGTACCAGGCTGATTATAAGACACTGAGGTTCTTCACCCTGCTTTCGGGGTCACTGAATTCCCACGGGCTTGAAGTCAATGCTGATGTCTTGGGCACTGACAAAAGTAACACTGGGGCTCACAAAGCAACACTGAGGATTTCCCGAGATGGACTGTCGACCAGTGCCACGACCAGCTTGAAGTACAGTCCCCTGATGTTGGAGAACGAGCTGAATGCAGCCCTGGGACTGTCCGGGGCATCTGTGAAGGTGGCGACAAGTGGCCGCTTCAGGGAACACAATGCAAAATTCAGTCTCGATGGAAAAGCTACCCTCACAGAGGTGTCGCTGGGAAGTGTTTATCAGGCTATGATGCTGGGTGTCGACAGCAAGAATATTTTCAACTTCAAAATTAACCGGGAGGGACTCAAGCTTTCGAATGACATGATGGGCTCCTATGCTGAAATGAAACTTGACTACACAAATAGCTTGAACATTGCGGGGCTCTTGCTGGACTTCTCTTCAAAGATGGACAACATCTATAGTTCTGACAAGTTTTATAAGCAAACTCTTAATTTACAGCTGCAGCCCTATTCTCTTGTAACGACCTTAAACAATGAACTGAAATTCAATGCTCTGGATCTGACCAACCATGGGAAACTACGACTAGAACCCCTGAAGCTGAACGTGGGCGGGAACATAAAAGGAGCCTACCGAAGTCATGAAATAAAACACATCTACACCATTTCTTACGCAGACCTGTCAGCAAGCTACAAAGCAGACACTGTAGCAAAAGTGCAGGACACAGAGTTTAGCCACCGGCTCAGCACAAACATCGCCGGGCTGGCGTCAGCCATTGACATCAGGACAAACTACCATTCAGACTCACTGCATTTCAGCAACGTTTTCCACTCTGCCGTGGCCCCTTTCACCGTGACCATTGACGCGCATACAAACGGCAACGGGAAGCTGGTTCTCTGGGGAGAACACACTGGGCAACTGTACAGCAAGTTCCTCTTGAAAGCAGAGCCCCTGGCCCTGACGTTCTCTCATGACTACAAAGGGTCTGCGAGTCACCGTCTCCGGTCCGGGAGGAGCATCAGCGCTGCGCTTGAAGACAAAGTCAGTGCCCTGCTCACTCCAGCTGAGCAGTCGGGCTCCTGGAGGCTGAAGACCCAGTTCAACAAAAACGAATACAGTCATGAGTTTGATGCTTACAACACCAAAGACAAAGTCGGTGTGGAGCTTACTGGACGAGCCCTGGCGGACCTCGCCATGCTGGACTCCCCGATTGCAGTGCCGTTCTTGTTCAGGAATCCCGTCAATGTAGTCGACGTCCTGGAGATGAGGGACACTATTGACCAGCCCCAGGAATTCACTATGGTGGCCTCTGTAAAGTACGATAAGAACCAAGATGTTCACACCATCAACCTCCCATTCCTTAACCTCCTGCCAGAACATTATGAGAAGAGTCGGACAATCGTTATAACTTCACTGGAAACCATACAGAAAGAATTGAAACGTGTCAATATTGATGAATTTGTGGTGAAATACAGAACAACCTTGGACAAACTCTCACAGCAAGTGAGTGACCAGCTGAATGAAGTCAGTTGGGAGAGACAAGTTTCAAGCGCCAAGGAGAAACTAGCCGCTTTCACAGAAAATTATGGAATTACAGAAAATGGCCTAAAAATTGCGCTGGACCATGCCAAAATCAATTTTAATGAAAAACTATCTCAATTACAAGCATATGTGATACAATTTGATCAGTATATTAAGGATAATTATGATTTGCCTGATTTTAAGACAGCTATTACTAAGATTATTGATCAAATCATTGAAAAATTAAAAATTCTTGATGAACATTATCATATTCGTGTAAATTTAGTAAAAGCAATCCATGATCTGTATTTGTTTGTTGAAAAGATTGATTTTAACAAAGCTGGAATTAGTACAGCATCTTGGATTCAAAATGTGGATACTAAGTATCAAATCAGAAGCCGGGTACAAGAAAAGTTGCAACAGCTCGAAACACACATTCAGAATATTGACATCCGGCACCTTGCAGAAATATTAAAACAACAGGTTAAAGCCATTGATGTCAGAGTGCTTTTAAAGCAACTGAGAACTGCAATTCCATTTCAAAAAATAAAGCAAATGATTAAGCATGTCAAATACTATGTTAGAAATTTCGTTGAAGATTATGAAGTAACTGAGAAAATCAATGCTTTTAGAGCTATGGTTCACAGGTTAATTAAGATGTACGAAATAGACCGACACATCCAGGTGTTAATGGATAAATCAGTACAGTTGGCCCACAAATATAACGTGAAGGAGACTGTTCAGCAGCTGAGCAATGTCCTACAACAAGTTGGGATAAAAGATCACTTTGAGAAATTGGTTGGGTTTATTGATGGTGCAGTCACACAGCTTAAAGCATTGTCTTTCAAAAAATTCATTGACGAAGTAAACAGATTCCTTGACATGTTGATAAAGAAATTAAGGTCATTTGATTACCACCAGTTTGTAGATAACACCAATAACAAAATCCGAGAGGTGACTCAGAGAATCAATGGTGAAATCCAGGCCCTGGAACTTCCACAGAAAGCAAGGGCACTGAAACTGTTTGTAGAGGACATCAACACTGTGGTCTCAGAGCATCTGGAAAGTATAAAAGGCACCAATATAACCTTGTTCATTGATTGGTTGCAGGAGGCTTTACATTCAAAATCTTTAAGTTACATGAGCGCTAAATTCCAAGAGACCCTACAAGATATCCGAGACCAAATAGATCAAACGAACTTTCAACAGACAGTTCGGCGATACCTGTTGCTAGTAGGCCAAGTTTACAACACAGTTGTTACTTACATTTCTGACTGGTGGAGTCTTGCTGCTAAAAACCTGACTGACTTTGCAGAAAAGCATTCTATCCAAGGCTGGGCTGAAAATCTGAAAGCATTGGTAGAACAAGGGTTCAGTGTCCCTGAAATCCAGACCGCCTTTGGGACCATGCCTGCCTTTGAAGTCAGTCTCCGTGCCCTTCAGGAAGCTACATTTCAGACTCCAGACTTCATAGTCCCCCTGACGGATTTGAAGATTCCATCCATTCAGATAAACTTTAAAAAGTTAGGAGATATACAAGTCCCACTCAGGTTTTCCACACCAGAATTTACTGTCCTCAACACCTTTCACATTCCTTCCTTTACAATTGATTTGGTAGAAATCAGAGCAAAGATCATCCAAGTCATTGACCAAGTGCTGGACAGTAAACTGCAGTGGTCCGCTCCGGAAGTGTACCTGAGGGGCTTGAAGGGAATGGACACCATTCTTGCTAGAGTCACTGTGCCAGACTTCCACATTCCAGAAATCACAATTCCAGAATTCGTAATCCCAAATCTGGACCTTGGAGATTTTCAAGTTCCTGACCTTCACATACCAGATTTCCAGCTTCCCAACATCTCACACACAATTGCAGTGCCGACTTTTGGCAAGCTCCATAGTGTTTTGAAAATCCAGTCTCCTCTTTTCACATTAGATGTGAATGCGGACATTCAGAATGTAACGACCTCAGTGAACGAGGCAGGGATTATGGCTTCCATCACTGCCAAAGGAGACTCCAAATTAGAAGTACTCAAATTCAGTTTTCAGGCAAATGCACAACTTTCATACCCTGAGGTTAATCCATTCGTTCTGAAGGAGTCCATGAGTTTCTCCAGCAAGTACCTGAAAACAGAGCATAAGAGCGAAGTGCTGTTTTTGGAAAATGCTATTGAGGGAAAATCAAACATAGTGGCAGGTTTACACACAGAAAAAAATACTCTGGAGCTCAGTAATGGTGTCCTCATCAAGATAAACAATCAGCTTACTCTGGACAGCAACACAAAGTACTTCCACAAACTGCACATCCCCAAACTGGACATCTCCAGTCAGGCCAACCTACACAATGAAATCAAGAGCCTGTTTGAAGCTGGACACATAGAGTGGACTTCCTCTGGGACAGGATCCTGGAAATGGGCCTGCCCCACATTCTCAGATGAGGGAACGCATGAATCACAAATTAGCTTTACTGTGAAAGGACCCCTCACGTCCTTTGAATTGTCTAATAAGATCAATAGCAAACACCTGAGAGTAAACCAAACCTTGGATTATGAGTCTAGCTTTCTCAACCTTTACCAATTGGAGATTCAGTCACAAGTTGAATTGCCACATGTGGGCCACAGTGTTCTCACTGCTAAAGGCACAGCCCAGCTTCGAGAGAGGAAGGTGGAGGTCACTGGCAACCATGATGCTCATTTGCGTGGAAAAGTTCATGGAACTTTGAAGAATTCTCTCTTCCTTTCAGCACAGCCATTGGAGATTACTGCATCCACCAACAATGAAGGAAACCTAAAAGTTAGTTTTCCATTAAAATTGACAGGGAAAATAGACTTCCTGAATAATTATGCACTGTTTCTGAGTCCAAACGCCCAGCAAGCTAGTTGGCAAGCCAGTGCCAGGTTCAATCAGTATAAATACAATCAAAATTTCTCCACTGCCAACAATGAGAACAGCATTGAGGCCCATGTAGGAGTAAATGGAGAAGCCAACCTGGATTTCCTGAACAGGCCGTTAACAATTCCTGAAATGACTCTACCTTATACAAGACTCACAATTCCCCATGTGAAAAATTTCTCCATATGGGAAAAAACCGGTCTGAAAGAATTCTTGAAAACAACAAAGCAGTCCTTTGATTTAAATGTAAATGCTCGGTATAAGAAAAACAAAGACAAACATTCTGTCCCGATTCCTTTCGATGTGTTGTGTGTGTTTATCAATAAGAACATCAATTCCTTCAACAGGCATTTCCAGGAAGCCAGGGGCAAGGCATTCAATCTCTTTACTAGGTTCTATAATGATGTAAAAGTTAGGTTTGATAAGGACAAAGCTGAAACAGCTCTGAACAAGCAACCCACGACCTTTCAGATTCCCGGACATACTATCCCAGTAGTCAACACTGAAGAGCCTCTGTTCACAGCAGAGATGTTGCCATCCGGCTATGTGATCCCAAAAGAGATCAGCCTCCCCAGTGTCACCATCCCAGACTCTGGCTTCTATGTGCCCTCACAAGAATTAGCCCTAGATATGCCAGTCCTTGATGTCCCTAGGAATTTTCTTGAGTTTTCTCTTCC
This sequence comes from Carollia perspicillata, assembly GCA_004027735.1. Lineage (NCBI taxonomy): Eukaryota > Metazoa > Chordata > Mammalia > Chiroptera > Phyllostomidae > Carollia > Carollia perspicillata. The sequence continues at coordinate 11,525 of PVKM010005940.1, read as the reverse complement.
AGAAGTCAAGGTATTGAATACCCCAAACAATATTTTCATTCCAGCCATGGGCAATATTACCTATGATTTTTCCTTTAAATCAAGTGTCATCACCCTGAATACCAATGTTGGACTTTACAACCAATCAGATATTGTTGCTCACTTGCTTACTTCCGCTTCTTCCGTCATTGATGCGCTGCAGTACAAATTAGAGGGCACCTCAAGTTTGACCAGGAAAAGGGGGTTGAAGTTAGCCACAGCTTTGTCTCTGAGTAACAAATTTGTGGAAGGCAAGCATGATAGCACCATTAGCTTAACCAAGAAGGCCATGGAAGCTTCAATGACAACAAGAGCCAAAGTCCAAAGTCCAATTTTGAAAATGGATTTCAAGCAAGAACTTAGTGGAAATCCCAAGTCAAATCCCACTGTCTCTTCATCCATTGAATTAAAGTATGATTTCAATTCCACCAAGCTGTACTCTACTGCCGCGGGGACCATTGACCACAAGCTCAGCTTAGAAACCCTCACTTCTTACTTTTCCATTGAGTCATCCCACAGAGGAAACATCAAGGGTTCAGTCCTTTCACAGAAATATTCAGGAATAATTGGCAACGAGGTCAACGCTTATTTAAATTCCAAGGGTACCCGTTCTTCAGTGAAGCTACAAGGGGCTACCAAAGTTGATGGTATCTGGAACCTTGAAGTAAAAGAAAGTTTTGCTGGAGAAGCATCTCTTCAACATGTATATGCCATCTGGGAACACAATACCAAAAACCATTTACAGCTAGTGGGCCCCTTTTCGACATCCGGAGAGCATGCAGGCAAAGCCACTCTGGAACTCTCCCCATGGAAAATGTCAGCCCTTGTTCAGGTCAGTGCAAGTCAGCCCAATTACTTAATTGATCTTGATTACCTTGGCCAGGAAATGTCCCTAAATGTTAACACTGAGAACCAGAAGGTTAGCTGGAAAAGTGAAATCAAGGTCCTCTCTGGGTCTCTCCAGAATGATGTGCAGCTTTCCAATGACCAAAAAGAGGCACGCCTTGACATTGCAGGCTCCTTAGAAGGGCACCTAAGGTTCCTCAACAATATTGCCCTACCAGTTTATGCCAAGACCCTATGGGAACTTCTAAAGCTGGATGTCACCACCAGCACTGACCGGAAACAGTCTCTTCGTGCTTCAGCAGCCCTTGTGTACACCAAAAACCCCAGGGGCTATATTTTCTCCATCCCTGTGCAAGAACTGGCTGATAAATTTGTTATTCCTGGACTGAAACTAAATAATCTGAACTCTGTTTTTGTCACACCTACATTCCAAGTCCCGTTTACAGATCTGCAGGTTCCGTCCTACCTACTTGACTTCAGTGAAATGAAAATCTACAAGAAGCTAAGCACCTCGCCATTTGCCCTCAAAGCACTACCCACAGTGAAATTCCCTGAGGTTGATGTGTTAACAAAGTATTCTCAACCAGGAGACTCCTCCGTTCCATTTTTTGAGATAACTGTGCCTGAATCTGAATTAACTATACCCCAGTTCACCTATCCAAAAAGTATTTCCATTGGTGCTGCTATTTTGGATCTAAATGAGATGGCTGGCAAGATTGCAGACTTCAAGTTGCCAAACATCACCGTGCCCAGTCAGACTGTTAAGATTCCTTCCATGAAGTTCTCTGTACCTGCTGGAATCTACATCCCTTCCTTTGGAGCACTGACTGCGCGTTTCAGGGTGACCTCTCCCCTGTACAATACTACTTGGAGTGCTGGTTTGAAAAACAAAGAAGATCATGTTGAAACATTCCTGGATTCCACATGCAGCTCAACCATACAGTTCCTGGAATATAACCTTAAAGGTAAGGAAATGTCCTGACTTCTCCTGTGTAAGAATTCTATGTGTTACATGTTTTCAGTGAGAGTTGTGGACCAATAATTGTGTACTTGGTTATGACTAGAGGCACAATTCCTCTCTATAGCAAAGTTTAAAAGAAGCGATACTTATATATCCACATGTAACATCTTGTAGAAAACCTACTGACATTTCAGCAGAATAGGTTCCAAGAAAATAGACTTTTCTGTAATGATTTTAGGACTGATAATATCTCCTATTCATTTTTTTAATGTGGCCTGCATGTTTCAAATATATAAGTAAGTCCTTTAAGTTAAAGTAGATTTCTCCTGGTCATCACAATGAAAATGTCTGTATCCTACAGTTACTAATCAAATGAAAAATCTCTCCTCTGCAGTTGTGGGAACGCACAAGATTGAAGATGGCACATTAGTCTCTAAGGCTAAAGGAACATTTGCTCACCGTGACATCAGTGCAGAATACAAAGAAGATGGCAAATATCAAGGATTTCTGTATAAAACTTTTATTGAAACTTCATCCCTTTCCAGATCATTATGATTTTTTTTCAGATCTTCATACCCCTTTCATGGTGGCTCATCTGCTTTTCTACTTGCAGGGACTGGAAAAGGGAAGTTCGCCTGGACATCACCAGCCCGACCTTTACCGATGTCCATCTGCACTACTACTCAGATGGAAACACCTACTACTCAGCAGCCTTTCCCACCCTAGGCACAGTGGCCATGGACTTGGAACGTGATAACAGTACCTTAAAATACAATCTCTACTACCGCCCTCAGGTGAATCCTACCGAATGGGTCACACCCCTTAGCAGCAAGTAGAGACTTGGGGCAGATACATGTAATTCAGCACCACATATTTTGGAGGGCTTTCCCAGACCGGGCTAAACACTCTGATGAGCCAGCCACACTTCTCTGAGGAACTGTTACCCAGGAAATACTACAATGAATCCTTTATTAATTTTAATTATGAGATGTGCCAATGACATCATATTACTACTATTATTTTATTACTATTGGGCATATCTTGAAAGAGGGGGGTTATGGCTTACCATCCAAGTCATGAGCAAACTCCACCATATGCTGAGTGCATTTTCAGATAGTGGTTTCTGGAGTATCTGAGGCTTCACAATGCTTCCCCACAGTAGAATTTTCTTATGAGATATGCCAGATTGCTCTGTACTTCCCAAGCCTGCCAGGGCCAAATCAGAGATGCCATTAGATTTAGTAGATGAGAAGAAGTTATGAGGTTCTGTTACTGAGGTTTGTCATGGGCTTAGAGAATGAACAGCTCCTGAGGCTGGTACTCTACAATAGATTTCGGCTGGACGGATTCTGGATATTTTCCCTTTTTGCTACTTCTTTTTTTCTCTGAATTAGTCTCTCCCGGGCTCTTTTTCCTCCTTCTCCCCTTCCCCCTCCCCCTCCTCTAATCTTTAGTCCTAGGAAGGCCTTAATGTTAAGTGTTACTGTGTAAATGCCATGCATAATTTCATCCTTTCTGAGGCACATGATAAAGAGGAATTAACAACAGTAGTCTTGTTTATCAGTAAGACAAACACATGAACTGATGTAAGAGAGATAAATCCCCTTCAGAATATGAAAGACCCTCTGATCTTTCAACTGCTAATGAAGTTTTAGTGTAGTATATTATGTAATCAGGATAATTGAAAACATGTTTCTTTTATCCTTCCCCCCCGCCCCCCGGTTTTAGACGTCTCCAGATAAAAAACTCAGCATATGCAAAATTGAGTTTATTTTCCCTGAATCTCATGAGGAACTTGAGGTGAAAGTTACCTGGGAAGAAGAGGCAGTGTCTGAACTGCTAAACTCTCTGAAGGACAACGTGCCCAAGGCATCAGAGGCCCTTTACGACTGTGTCAACAAGTACCATAGGGAATGCACAGGACTTGATCTGAGAGATGCTTCTCTAGAACTGAGAAAAAGTCTGCAGAACACAGCTGAGCAGACCTATCAAGAAGCTGTGAGTCTGATTGACGAGGTGGACAAGACACTGGAACTCAGGAGGGTAGCCAGAGATGCTACGAGATCCTACCACCTGTGGAATGACAAGGCCCGAAATCTATACCAGGAACTATTGGATCAGGAGGGCCAAGTGGATCTCCAGAGACTACAAAATAAGGTGCTTGACAGCCTTATAGGAGTTACTGGGGAATACAAAATAATAGTCACGCGTCTGACTGACTCCTTCATTGATCACCTGAAGTTTGCCAGATTCCAGGTCCCAGGAAGAGCCAGGACATACACTGTAGATGAACTGTGTACTATGGTAATGAAAGAAGTAGGGAAGGTATTGTCCCAGGTACATTCCAAAATCCATAGTGGGTTGGAAATACTGTTTTCCTACTTCCAAGACCTGATGGAGAAATCTGAATTAATCAAGGACCTAAAGATTAAATTTCCTTTTGATCCAAAAAGTCATAAACTAACAGATGTAACCTTGGAGTATGGAAAACTGCTGAAATCTTTATCACAACACATCCAAAAGGTATTTAATGACCTCCAGTTGAACAGCACTACAGAGATGCTAGGTGATCTTCAGAGATATTTACAGAATGTTTTCCAAGACATTGAAAGCGCAATGAACCACTTAAAGGGGAAGAAATTTACTAATCTCATTCATGGTATCAGTACAACCTTCAACAGTTATACTCAATATGTTTTTAAATTTCTGAAAGAAAACCTAAACCTTGACCTGGGTAAGCTTAATGAACTTATTCAAAACAAACTTCAAGAAGCTTCTCAAGAGTTAGAGCAGATTTATCAGTACATAAAGGCTCTTCGCAAAGAATATTTTGATTCAAATGTGATCAACTGGACAATGAAATATTATGAACTTGAAGAAGAAATAATCAACCTGATCAAAAAGTTAGTAGATGCCCTTAAGGACTTCCATTCCAAATACATTGTCAATGCCACTAGCTTTGCTTCCCAACTCTCAAGTGAAGTTGAGCAATTGGTGCAGAAAGATGTCCAGAAATATCTTAGCATCCTTGCCGATGCAGATGGAAAAAGGGAAAAAAAGATTGTGGAGCTTTCTACCAGTGCTCAGGAAATAATTAAAAGCTGGACTGCTTCAATGAAGAAAATCATTTTTGATTGCCACCAGCAGTTCAAATATAAACTACAGAATTTTTCAGACCAACTCCCTGATTACTATGAAAAATTCATTGCCGAGTCCAAAAGATTGATTGACCTGTCCATTCAAAAATACCAGATGTTTCTGAGCTATATCATGGAGTTACTCCGAGAGCTAAAATTGGCCACAGTCGGTGACATGAGCCATTATGTAAAGATTGCTCCGGGAGAATTTACTATCACCTTCTAATTTTTGTAAAGCAATTCTCATTTATTCTTCTACTCCAATTAAGCTTCCACATAGTAGGAAAAAATCTGAACTGTAGGTATCAATATAATTATACCCTGAGCCAGTCCTAGGGCAGGCAGCTCACTACGAGCAGAAGCACACGTGAGCTGGACCCACGCTGAGGCTGGTGTGGGGTCTCTGAAGGTCTCTGCACTCTGGGAAGCAACATCCTTTTGTTTGCAAGTTGAAGGAAATCGGGATCTGAATTATTTTGCTAAACTAGGGGGAGGGAAGGGTGAACAAATAAATGAATTCTTTATTGTGTATCATACCACTCATTGTGGCTCATTCGTATTGAAAGATAGCAAAATGAGGGTGCCGATTCCAATATGTGATGTTTCGAAACCTCCAGAAGAACACTCGCTGTGTTTAAAGTGACAAAGGGAAAAGGGAGAATTTGTGGAGGGAAGTATTTTGCCACTTAAAAAAAAAAAAGAAAGAAGTAACTAATGTCAGGGATTGTATTTGCCACATGGAAAGGAAAATTGATTTGCAAAGGCCTTCACATAACTTGATCTTGAGTCTCATTAGTCCTCATGTACCACACCATCTTGCTCACTAACCATCTGCCTGTGCCAGGCAAGGCTCTCTGCTAGGCTCTGAGACAAGCCAACAAACCCTCTATTTCACTCAGAGTGCCAGGACTGGAGAAGGGGTAGCTAGGAAGTCCTGGCCCTAAGGGCTTCTTGGCAGTAGGGACCCCAGAAGTCTCCCTGCAGTTCAGCCAGGATCCATTCAATGCAAAGAAAGTAACTGTGGGAGAGAAGGTAGGGGGATGTGGATTCCTCATATTTCTGGGACCAATATATATTTATTCTCTTGAATTTCCTTATTTTTTCAAATTCATTATCTAACAATCTCAAGTGCAATTAAGACCCAAGGATTTCCCTTGCCACATCCACTCACTTCAAACTCTGTTAAACATTGGCAAGGTCTGTTGAGGGCATACACACTGAGCTCTAGTAAGGGAAAGTAAGGGAAATTTCACTAATACACTACAACAGCTTTCCTTTCAATGGCACTGAAAAACAAAGGAAATTATAGATCATCCCCCACACCCTGAGTCCTACACGAGGTCTGTTTGGAAAAGATCCTTTTTACCCAAAACACCTTCAGCCTCCACCATTCTTTCATAAAGCCTTCACATTCTCTTAGTGAAGCCCACTGTTAAAATGTACAAGTATTACCTTGGGAAGAAAAGACATTAGCCCACTAGGAATTTAACAGGGTTCCTCTGCCTAGAACTGAAGAGCCAGAGAGAGTCCTAGGGAAGTGGAATAGACAGCAGTGTGCGGATCTGGAACTCAAGGAAAGTCTGTTGGATACCGAATCCACGGATGGGTGAATATGCGAATGAATGAATGAGTGGGTAAATGAGGAGTCAATTCCAAGTTTGAGAAAAGGGAGAAAATGAGGCCCAGACCCCTGAGTTTCCTGATGAGGTATGAGCAGACAGAATCTACTGAGTGCTCAAATTGAAAGGAAGTCTGGAGTTATGGCTTAGTTTGGATAGGAAGGAGGACTCCACAGTTGCTTGTGCTCACGTGATGATATGTGTACCTGGGGCTGAAGGGGAAAAACAAACACCAATTTTAAATGACCATGTAATCACACAGCACCACCTACCCAGCTCCCTGCCTGGTAACCCTGTATGAGGTGCGTAAAGCTGGCTTAGAATATCTCCATCACGCTCAACAAAGTGGGAAGAAGAAGAAGGGGTCTTTGGGAGGACTTGGACTTCAGCTGCTGTCTTCTTCGACCTTTGACTGCACATCAGGATACTTCTCTGAGTTCAGTTAATGGCTATGCTGCTTACTTGCCACTTTGGGCAACTTGCTTCCCTCTGTGAGCTTCAGTTTTCGTATCTATAAAATGAGAATAATATCTATCCTGCCATCCTTGAAGGGCTGCTCATGAAAAGCAGATGTGAAAGAGTTGTATAACTTTGACTGTTATGTAAGAACAAAGTGCCATTATTATGAGATAATTATTTAAATGAATTGTTGGCAAGGAGGGAGAATGGAGTCAGGGAGACCTATCCAGTTCAATGAACGTTCATGAAATGCTTCCATGTGCTGAGCACAAAGGCTCCAGAGAGGAGACAGAGATCAGTGAGATGCAGTTCCTGGGTATCTGTCTGTCTATCAGAGGAGGAATGCGTTGTCCTATGTGGGTATAAACAAATACAATGAGGATTCAAAACAGGAAAAAATGAAGACCAAGAAGTTTTCATGGAAAAGGTTGAAACATAGCTTGAAGATATGTAGATTTTGACAAGTGATAAGGAAGGAAAGTCATGATAGAAGAAGAGAAGCCTGAGGGAAGAACATAGGTAGGTGTGTTTGCAGGACACCGAATTGCCTAGTTTAATCAGAGCACAGGAAAAGGGAGGGGAAGCAGGACTGGGAAGGCAGGTTTGTCCTTACTGAAGAGGACTTGAGTGTGGTGATTGACTGCGGGGGCGGGGGCAGGGGAGATGGTACAGTGGGGAATAAATGGTGATGGAAAATAAATAAATGCAATATGATATTTTTTTAAAAGCTGAAGTAAAAACTCTTACTTTCTTTGCTAAACACACACACACATACACACACATACACACACATCCAGTGAGAGGTTTTGAGCAGGAGGGTGATATGAGTTGTGGTTCATAAAAACTGATATGGCAACTCTCATGCAGGGTGAACTGCAAAGGGACGAATCTTGGTATGAGACTGTGCTGGGGTCCAAGTAGAAGATGCTGAGCACCTCGGCCAAGTCCTAGGTGTTAGGAATGGTGAGGAGGAGTTGGATACAAGAAGCATCATGAAGGCACAACCAAAAGACTCAGAGGGCTGATTGTTTAGGGTTCAGGGGATGGTGCAAAAGCTGCTAGAAGTGCAACTGCCTTGGTAAGCCCTTAGGGCCTAGACAAGAAGAGCGAGGGACAGGACCGAGTGAAGCAGACATGAGAGGCATGAAATTTTGAACCTGCATAACTTGAAGAGCTGTGGGGCAGGCACAGCTAGAAACAAGAGGAATGTAGGGGGTGGGAGGGAGATTCCAAGTTTAGGGCATGGACTCGCAGACTCTCAGAGCTGAAAAGGGACTATGAGGTCACATGGTGACTTTCCAGCTCCAGTGGTATGTCCACGCCGAAATATCTAGCAGGCTATTAAATCGTAATGTGGGCTAGAGAAACAATAGCCAAAAGAATATTTCAACCAATGATTGTATTGCTCTGATGCTCTTATAAAAACCTTCACACACTTCACAAGAAAACAGAGCTTTTGCTCTTGTACAATTGATTGGCCTGCTGTCCTGGGAGCCAGCCAATGGGTCCATCCCCTAAGAACATACTGTACAAGGACACAGGAAGTCCTGCTACAAACACAGTTATTCCTCCTGTGAAATAAATATTCCAAGTTTAAAACCAAAGGAGACAGGAAATAAGGGGGCACAGCCCAGGTTCATGGAACTTTGGAAGGACCTTCGAGCTGTGTACTTTGACGGGATCCCCACGTCCTGCCTAGACTCGCTGTGCTGTCCCCAGAATGTGCCTTATAATAAGTGGGTCAATTGGGACTGGGCATCCCCAGGTGTATTCAAAACCACCTTCATTTTCTTTGCTTTTCCCTCGAAGGCTAGTCAGCTGAGGAGCCCAATTGCCCTTTTTTTCCCTTGTGCTCTGAGCAAAGCTCCTTGACTTCATATTCTAGGTCCCTCTTGTGGCTCTAATTTATAACAGTCCCCATTCAGTCAGAGAAGGGGCCAAGCTGGCCCTCAAATGGGGCCTGCCATATGGGAGCCAGAGTGGACAAACAGATGTTCCCTCTAAAATTGTCTAATAACCAGAGATGAATGTGCAGAAACAGACCCTGCCTCTTAGCTCATCTCCTCATCTTGCTGCTTCCCGTTAAGAAATCAGCCACAATGCCCTTCAGTTGTTGGTGGGATGGTCAGGTGGACACCAACAAATAACATTCCAGGGACTCATAAAAGTTGGTGGGATACGTACACATGTTCCTCCAAGGACAGGGCCCTGCTTACTTCTCCTGTATGAACTGACTCACCCCTGCCTCAGGTCTGAGCAGTCCGACAGATCTGTGGTACCAGGCACTCAGCACTCACCTGGGACCCTTGCATCAATTTTACCCCTTGATTGGCACCACCAAGACCCAGTTTTAGGCAAGAGGGATAAACCAAGCCTTGGAGTTGGCCTGGCCCACGAGCTGTCAATCTGTGCCCCATCCTGGTTTTTAAGCTACAGCTAGGGCTGCAGCTATACCAAAAGCCACACTGAGCAGAGGCCTCCAGAGTTTAGACCCTAAATTAGAGAGTAGCCTGAGGAAAGGGCAGATCAGTCAACAGCCCAGCACCACCAATAGTCCTCAGCTGCCCAAGTGGACTCTCCACTCCTTCTCTTCTCTCCCATCAAGTGAGACCCAACCAGGCTGGCAGGTAGATCCCTATAGAGCAGTTGGCCCAGAATAACTCCAGAAGACCTAAGGCCCTTGTCCTGGGGCTGGGCTAGCTTGGAGCTTGCATCATGAGAAAGTGTCTGGAATTACACAATGCATCAGAAGATTATGGAAAGAACAGTAGGGAGAAGGTGAAGTACCACCTGTAGCTCCACTGAGCTGAGGTCAAGAAACCTGGGTCAGCCAATATGTCTCTAAACTCTTAGGTCAAATTCAAGTGTCACCATTCGTGAGCCTTGTAACCATAGGAAAGTTACCTAATCTTTCTAAACCTAAGCTTCATCTTTAAAATGGAGATTATGAAAAAAGGATAGGTTGAGGCACTCTGAGAGGGAGTAGAAAGGGGTTCCGTCTTCTGTTACAGGGTTGCAATGAAGATTGAATGAAGCAATTCATTTCAAGTGCCTGCACGTGGAGAGTGGATAAATTGACTGTATCATATTGACGAAAGTTAAAATGAATGCAGTATAATTACAACTACACCCAAGTATATACAGGAACTTTATCAATATGATATGGAGTACAAAGGTAAGTCCCAGAAAATTAAATGCAATGCAACACCCTTTCAATAAATTTAGAAACAGCTAAAGTCAAACAATTTGCTTTCTGGGATTATAAATAGTTTTAAAGAAAGGGAATGATAAACTCAAGATTCAGGACAGGTCACACCTGGTGGGCAGAGGCGGGGGAAAGGATGGGTGTGTTAGAGTTCTCCAGAGAAACGGAACTGAAAAGATAGAGAGATGTAAGAGGAGATTTACCATAGGAAATGTCTAGGAAATGGAGGCTGAGAAATCCCACTCTGTGCTATCTGCAAGCTGGAGAACCAGGAGCACCTGTAGTGTCTGCATTTGAAAGCCTAAGGATCTGGGAGCCAAGGGTGTTAAGTCCCAGTCAGAGTCCAGACCCAATACCATACCCCTCACATCAGTGTCTAAGGGCAGGAGATGGGAGATGATGGATGTCCCAGCTCAAGGGGAGAGCTAATTCTCCCTTCCTCCACCTTTGGTTCTATCCAGGCCTCAATAAACGGGATGATGCCCACTCACACTGGTGAGGGCCACCTGCTATACTCAGTCTACTGATTCAAATGCTACTCCCTTCTGGAAAGACCTGTTGAGTTCTGGGAAACCCCAGTGGAAATCTGGCCTCCCAGGAGTCTTTCATCAGGCCAGTGGGAAGGGTCTCTGAGGGGTCTTGCCCATAGACTCTGACTAACCGACCAGGCAATGGGGGCCAGAGATGGCAGAGGCAGCGCTCTTGCCAGGGAGATAAGCTTTGTTTCCTCAGTGGCTCACAGTCCAGAGGTCACTCACTCAGCCTTAGCCACGGGGGGTGGTTACAACTCCTGAAACCAGGCAGAGTGGTTCCCAACAGAAGGGTACAGGAAATAAGAAGCATTAATAGTAGGTACAAAATAGACAGGGGGAGGTTAAGAAGAGTATAAGAAATGGAGAAGCCAAAGAACTTATATATAAGACCCATGGACATGAACCAAAGGGGAGCAGTGCTGGTGGGAGGAGGGGTGCAGAGCAGAGGGGAATAAAGGGGGGTTGAATGGGACAACTGTAATAGCATAATCAATAAAATCTATTTAAAGAAAGAAAAAAAGGATTATTTTTAGGCCAAGACATCTTCTTTTGGATAGAAGAGAATGAAAATGTTATTTTTTTTTAAATTCTCACCTGCAGATATGTTTATTAACTGGAGAGAGAAAAACATCAATATGAAAGAGAAACATCAATCGGTTGCCACCCACACACTCCCTGACCAGGGATCCAACCATAACCTTCCGGTGTATGGGAGGAGGTTCCAGCCAACTGAGCCACCCAGCCAGC
>PVKM010005939.1:0-46000 GCA_004027735.1 Carollia perspicillata | reverse complement strand
GAAATTCCCTCCCCTCTCCCCTCTGGTTACTGTCATCCATTTTCTATTTCAATGTCTTTGGTTATATTTTGCTTGCTTGTTTGTTTTGTTGCTTAGGTTCCTGTTAAAGGTGAGATCATATGGTATTTGTCTTTTACCGCCTGGCTTATTTCACTGAGCATAATGCTTTCCAGTTCCATCCATGCTGTGGCATAGGGTAGGAGCTCCTTCTTTCTTTCTGCCACATAGAATTCCATTGTGTATATGTACCATAGTTTTTTGATCCATTCATTTACTGATGGACACCTAGGTTGCTTCCAACACTTGGCTATTGTAAATTGGGTTCGCTTTCTTGTCCTAGGCTGCGGTTATAATGATGTTCACTTTCTAAGAACTTATTGTACTGTGTATTTATGTTTTCACTACTTTTCTTTGTGTTTTGCTTCTTGGTTGTAAAAAAAACAGGTGGGGTTTGTTGTTGTTGTTGTTGTTGTTGTTGTTGTTGTTGTCATTGTTTTTAAATCATACTCAGAAATTTGGGTTGAGAAAGCATGGTCTAGGACTAAGGAATCGGCATTTTTAAACAATTACCTTAGAGGATCAGAAACCACAAAGAACTCCTAGACCAAACTCTGAGAGCACTGCTAGGGCCCTTGGGGAGTTACCCAAAGGTTTAAGCAAGAAATTAAGAACAAAAGGTTTACCTGTCTGAATGTGCTGGATTAGGGAGAGGGAAGTTGAGGATGGCCTCCATCTTATACCTGATCACATTCACAGGTCTGATGTCCCATTCCTTTTGCATTTTTAAAAGAAATGTGACAAATAAGGTGCTAACGATTTATAAGTACTAAATGTATTTTTTGAGATGTGTTTTCTTTCGGAGATTTCTTAAATATGAAACAAATTGGTCCTAGTACATTAACTTCGAATAGTTGAATTGAAGGCATGGAATAAGCCCCTAGGGTAGATATTCTGGGGCAAGGAACAACTTTCTAGAATTTTTTAAATGAGTGCATTTCCAGCCTATGAGTAATAGTTGTTCAGCCACCGACCCACCATCATCAGGGCATGTGCTTAGTGATAACAGATTTGCATGGATACAGCTAAATTCTTTCTCGTGCCCCTTTATAATCAGAGGGATATTTTTGTGACATAAAGTAACCAACATGGTATCCTTCCAAACCCTAATTCCTATGGGGGAAAAATGACAGATTTTGTTGCAAAGTTGTTTTTCCTTCAGTGTTCAGAGTCGAAAAGAGAAAGAGGAAATTTCTAGTTGGCTTTAAGCAGGGAATGGGAAAGTCCAAAAATCTAACGCACACTTAGCACAGAGTTTTTCCTCATAATTGAAGTACTGAGAAAATGCCATGAGGTTTTTTAATTGCCATGTCCATTAACTTCTTTGTAACTAGAGTCATATTCCTCAGATCGGCAAAACTTTTAAAGTCTGACAACACAAAGCGTTGGCTAGAATTAAGAACATAGGAACTCATGTGCTTCTGGTAAGAGCATAAATTGGTGCAATCATTTTGAAGAGCAGTTTGATAATATTTAGTCAAGTTAAAAGTGTGTATACCCTTTGGCCCTGAAATTGTACTCCTAGGTATACTCTCTTACATGTGCCCAAGGACCTATGCACAAGAATATTCACAGCAGCATTGACTGCAATAGTGAAAAAAAATGGAAAGAGACCACATTAGATCAAAAGAAGATAAATAAATTGTGATAATTCATACAGTGGATATAGCTATGAAAATAAATTTTAAAAATCTACATAACTTCCATGGAAGAATCTTACAACAAATGTGATGTTGACCAAAAAAAAAAAAGCATGTTGCAGATGAACATGTACAATATGATGCCATTGTTATAGAGGTTAAAAACTGGTAAATGCTGTTGTATGGGAAATTACCTTGCTGCAACAGAGCCCTGTAAGTATAATAACAGGCAGGCTATCCAACAGATCCCAGAACAGAAGAGCTTACAGACCAAAACAATGTGCGTATTACATGGTTTATTAAATCAATTGAAAACACATAACAGGAAGCAAGGTGAAAGAGATGGGATAGGTTAACACATTTAAGACAGGGTGTACACAGGGTGGAAAGATGACACTGCCTGAATCCTCAGTCCCGTCTTTCTCTTCCTTGATAAGGGTGTGCTTTCAAGGGCCAAAATTGAGATTTGAGCAAAGTGGTCCAACATGCAGAAGGTGCCTAGAATCAAAACACAGTTACTCTATAGGCTTGGGGGGGGTGTGCATCTGGCTGATAGCTATAGCTTACCAATGAGCCCAGTGAACATCCGTGGATTTTATTTTGCATTCCTCATGCAGAGGATGTGAGAAGCCAATGGTTGGCTCAAGTAAGACCTCATAATTAGTAATTGCCTTGTATGCCTCATGTATCTTTGGTGTATCATGAGTATTTGATCATTCACAGCCTCATATGTTTAGTATTATCTGTTCTCAGCATAGACAGCCTAGTTAAAAGTTCAACATGACCATATCAAAGTTGTATGACCTATTCCACACAACCAGTGGAGGGAAGTTCAGGTGTGTATATAAATCATCTAGTTGGCTATGTAAGTGCCTTGGAAGATACTGTTTTCTCCTCATCTAGAACTCTGCAACACTCATTCAACATCTTTGAAAGAATTTAAGTTAGTTATACTTTTAAAATTCTTGAGATATTGTGTAGTTGATGATCATGCTTGGCCTTTTTGAAATATTAAACAAATAAAATGTGCAAAGTAATGTTATCATTTCTTAAGTAACCTTCAGGTTTTTATTGAGAGTCATGGTAAAGAAGGCTGAATCCTTTCACCAGCATACGTCAGGAAAATACATCCACTCTACTTATTTAATTTCCCCAATAGAAAGCTCCTAGGAGGCGAGGGAGACGTTCCTGATGGCTTTCAAACCTTAAGCATTTGACCTAGTACAGAGCATACAGCAGCTGCCCAATAGATATTTGGTGAATTTCTTTTTCTTTTTTTTTTTTTTTTTGAGGTGGGGATAGTTGGCAGTGTTGGGCACAGCCAGGAGTGATGCTCTGCATCATTCTGGATCAAAAACATGCCTTCTACTTTTGGGAATGTTGTATGATTACTTCTCGGTTCTTAATTGTAGCTCAGATTCTTGAGAGTTTGGATAATTAAACTTGATAAAAGTTTATGATTGTGCTTATTATCAGGAAACTTGTAAAGTCAATGTTTTAGGAAAGACTTTTCACTGCATGTAAAAAAAATAAACTTCAGGCCAAGGGTAGATGGATACAGCCCATTCTCCTGAGGGACTAGAAAAAGCCAGAAAGCCTGTAGGAAGCCAGCAAGCATGCTCTCTTCCTCCTCTCTGTTTTTCTCTCTGTAGATTTATTTTTCTTTCCCTCTCTCTGCAGATGTTTTCACTGCCTCAGGGCGCACCGCTCCAAACACTGCTGATCCACAGCTCCCCAGTGCATATCTTTTCTGTCGGAGAATCCAGGACACACTAAGTAAGGTGAGCATTTCTGTCTTAATTCCAAACTTCTGTGAGAGAGACTCTAATCCGTCCACTTCAGGCCAGCGGGATAGTCTT
This sequence comes from Carollia perspicillata, assembly GCA_004027735.1. Classification (NCBI taxonomy): domain Eukaryota; kingdom Metazoa; phylum Chordata; class Mammalia; order Chiroptera; family Phyllostomidae; genus Carollia; species Carollia perspicillata. Next base: position 42,444 of record PVKM010005939.1, on the reverse strand, counting down.
CACTCGATATTTTGTGTGATAATGAAGATGAGGGTAACAGGCATTGCCGAACTGATTTTCTGTTTTTTAAAGAAAAATGTATACTGCGTATATATACAGGGTGGGGCAAAAGTAGGTGTACAGTTGTGAGTATGCGTAACAGAGTTTATTCTTGCCCCACCCTGTATATAACACATGCTACTGAAAAGCATACTTATAACAGTGGGCTCTATATATTCACAGAAGCATTGGAGGGTACCTTCTTTGAAGGGTGACGAGTAGTAACAGACAGACCTTCCCCATCAGGTCCATCTCTACTTTACTTTAAGAGGAGACTGAAGATGCCCAGGAGAGTGCAGCTGAATCTTCTGGTCCCAGTATCTTGTCAAGCACTTCCAGTGGATAAATTATGAAGAGTTTAAAACAGTAGACAATGTGCAGAAATTAAGTGATGTCAAGGAGCCAGTCCAAAGTCACACAGTGATACTATCATTTTAATGACATCCAGAAGCACGAGATAGCACAGCAGCCCCAGAGGTATCGCAGCTGCCAGGGAGCAGCTGGTGGGGCTTCCAGTGGCTGTGGGCAACAGGGTCCCAGCAGAGGAGGAAGAGCGCGAGGGTGGGTGGCGGTGGCCATCCTTGCAGCAGTCTCTTTCACTGTGCTTAATGGGTTGTCATGTAGATTGAAAAATGTACGTCTAAATCTATTTCTGGCTTTTCAATGTGTGAAGGAAACATGTAACTTATTTTTTCATTTTTGTCAAGTTAAAGACAAGAGACAGATGCCCTTAAAACATATGCATTTCATAAGAAGGAGTTTCTCTTCTTTGGTTGTGCATCTTTGGAAACAAAAATCAAGGATAAATAGGTCATCCCTCTTAAGTTTTTCAGAGGAATATTGGCAATAGAAAGAATAGAGTAAGCACTGGTGACTAATGGAGATTAGAGAAATGATACCAGAGAAAATGTTCAAAAAAATTTTTTAAAGAACTTTTAAATGAAAAACAATGAAGTAAGTGTTGATGTATCATGAATTCAATTGTTAAATGTCAAAAGTACTGAAGATATAAATAACCTTTTAAAATAGAAACATGTGAACACTTGTAGAAATTCCCTCCCCAAGGTGTTTGGAAATCTTCAAAGCTTAATGATATCCTGTTTCAATAACCAGCAGTCAGAGTACATTGGGAATGAAAGAAATCTGGAAAAATAAAAGCACATTACCAATAAAACAGATATATTCCTCGGAGGGGCATTATGACAAATTTAAGTTCAACTATAGTGCCTTAAAGAAATATCAAAGAAAACACTATAAAGCAAAATATTGTAGACATTTATTTATTCAAAAATATTTTTGAGCACATCTGATTTTCCAGGCTCTGTGCTAGGCATGGGGATTATACTGGTAAATAAGATGGATGCTGTCCCCACATGGATGTCCCTGTCCGAGCTTTGAGTTGATCTGGAAAAATATCATAATCACCAAGTTCAATAGATGCATGGGAACCAAAAGATTAGTTCATCCAAACTTTTATTTTATAAATGAGGAAACTGAGGCCTAAAATGCCATATAAGTGAAACTGGCTATGCTTTTAGCCTTTCTAGTTCTGCTATCTAAATAAAGCATTTCTTATCTTGTAGGTCCTTCTAAAGTTCTCAGATTGTATGCCATATAACAAATGAAGCTATTAATTCATTGACTGTGAAGTGTGAGGCGGGAGGAAGGGGAGAGCAACAGGGAAAATGGTGGGACAAGTGTAATTGAACAATAAAAAAAACTCTTCATAAGCTTTCACAATTCCTATGCATTCCTGGAAATAAAACAGGAAATCAGATGAAAAAAATACCAAGTTCCAATTTTCAGTATCCAATCCAGTTTTTTTAAGGAAGTGTTAGCCATGCGATTCCTATTACCATCAAAAACAGTCCTATTGTGTGATACTGACCATCTGTTTAGGATATGGCAGGTGGACTTGGGAAATCCAGAATAGTGGGAACTCAAGACCATCTTTGTTACAGAGGTTATTGGTCCAAGAAGATGCCACTTCAGTCAGATGTGGATGAGGCATTGTTAGACGGACCATCTGGTTTCACAACTGCCTGTGCTCTAGACTTCATGTGGTACTGTCCTTTGGTTGTCTGACCGGGGTGTACTGTACAGTTAGCACAATGCTTGCCACCCACAAGGATGTTGTGACAATTGCTGAAGTAAATGCTATGAAGCATCCTGAGCAATTCAAAAGAAGGACACTGGCTAATTACCTAAAATCATTACTGACCCACAGGTACAGCTCCTTTTTAAATATACTCTCAATATCGTAATATAAAAGGACATGTCTCAGGGTGCATTTGAATGTCTCTGTGTGTTTCATTCCATTTGTTATCCATTCTAACTTTTAAATTAATTATTATTTTTTAGGATATTAACCTAGTGCTAAAGGGGACCAGTCACCAATTTAATAATTATACATGTGTTACCATGTTTGAAAAGAGAAGTATTTGGGTCTCTAGAGGCTCCCTGTCTGTTAATCTATGACAAAAATGAATTTGGTCATGATTTCCTATCTGAATTTGGATCATTTGGCCATGAACTCAGATATGTTGGAAACACATGTTTGAGAATCTATTTGGCTGCATGACTTGGATTGAAGCCTCAAAATTAAAAAAGAAAGAAAGAAAAGAAAAAGGCATAACTACACACAAGCTAATAAATGCAAATACCTGACAGCATTGAAGCTGATGGTGACCTAAACCAACACAGATTAGTTTTTGTACAGTTGTCTCTATTTTCCTTCCTTCCTTCCTTTCTTTGAAATATCAGGTTTATTGAGATGTAATTCACATATCAAAAATTTACTTTTTCAGCATATGTAATCCCGTGTTTTTAGTATATTCACAAGGTTGTACAACCATCACAATAAATTTCACAACATTTTCATCCCTCCAGAAAGAAACCCGTTAGCAGTCATTCCCCATTTCCCCTCCCCGAAGTCCCTGGTAACTACTTCTCTACTTTCTGTCTCTATTTATTTGCCAATTCTGGATATTTTATGTAACTTGAATCATGGAATATGTGTCCTTCAGTGTCTGACTTCTTTCAGTCGACATAATATTTGCAAGGTTCATTCATCTCCATTCTATTTATGGACAAATAATATTCTGTTGTATAGATATACATACCACATTTTGTTTATCTATTCATCAGTCAATGGACATTTGGGTTCTTTCTACCTTTTAGCTATTATGAATAATGCTTCTATGAATATTCATGTATGAAGTTTGCATGGACATATGTTTTCAATTCTCTTGGATGGATATCTATGACTAGAATTGTTAGGTTATATGGTACTCTATGTTTGACTTTTTGAGGAAGTGAAATTGTCTTCCAAAGCAACTACATCATTTTCATTCCTGCCAACAAAGAATAAGAGTTAAATTTCTTTGTATCCTTGTCCACTTTTGTCCAAATTTTTTGATGATAGCCATCCTAGTGGTAAAGTGTTATCTCATTGTTTTGATTTGCATTTTTCTAATGACTAATAATGTTGAGCATGTTTTCATGTGATTGTTGGTGATTTGTATATCTTCTTTAAAGAAATATGTAAGTTCTTTACTTATTTTTAATTGGGCTATTTTTCTTTTTATTATTGAATTTTAAGAATTCTTTATATATTCTGGTACAAGTCCCTTATCAGATATGTGATTTATAAATGTTTTGTCCCATTCTATGGGATGTGTTTCACTTTTTACATTTTTGTGAAATGAAGCACAAACATTTTTAATTTTGATGTTGTCTTACTTATTTTCTTTTGTTATTATTGCTTGTGCTTTAGGTGACATATCTAGGAAATCATTGCCTAACCAAAGGTCACAAAGGTTTACTCCTATGTTTTCTTCTAAGAGTTTCATCATTTTCAACTCTTCCATTTAGGCATTTGATCTATTTTGAAGTAATTATTTGATACAATGCAAGGTCAGGACCTAACTTCATTCTTTTGCATGGAGATATCTAGTTGTCCCCTTGAATTGTATTGGCTGGCTCCCTTGTAGAAAATCAATTGACCATAAATATAAGTTTATTTCTGGACTTGTAATTCTATTCCATTGATCTATATGTCTATCCTTATGCAATTACCACACTGTCTTGATTACTATAGCTTTGTTGTAAGTTTTGAAATAGGGAAGCATGAAGTGATTTCTGGGGGAAAAAGGCAGCTGAAATTTTGATGTGTATTCCATTGAATCTGTAGATGAATTTAAGGAGTACCACAATTTTAACAACACGTCTTCCAATTCATGAGTCTGGGGTGTCTTTCTATGTATTTAGATCTTGTTTAATTTCTTTCATTGATGTCTTAGAGTTTTCAGTGTACAAATCTTTTACTTATTTTCTTACATTGATTCCTGTTTTATTTCTTTTGATGCTGCTGTAAATGATATTGTTTTCTTAGCTTCAATTTCACATTTTTGTAGCGAGTGTATAGAAATATACTGATATTTGTCTGTTGATCTTATATTTCACAACTTTTGACTTTGTTTAATAGTTTTAATATTTTTACTAGATTCCTCAGGATTTTTCTATATGCTAGATCATGTCAGCTACAAATAGAGATAGCTTTGCTTTTTTCTTTCCAAATGGATGCCTTCTATTGCATTTTCTTGCCTAATTTCTCTGTCTAAAGCTTCCAGTACAGTATTGAATGGAAGTGGCAAGAGTGAATATCCTTGTCTTTTTTCTCATCTTAAGGGGAAATCATCTAGTATTTCTCCATCATGTATCATGCTGTGGGGTTTTTTTTTGTGGATGTCTTTTGTCAGGTTGATGAGGTACCCTGCATGGCTTTCTTTAAATGCCATTGATGGGCAAGGCTCAATTGTTAAAACTAATGAGAGCTGAAAGTACTTTTAGGATTTCATGTCCTTTTCAGTATTGTAATTAGAGATGAAAACAATGCCCACTATGGACAGGTTATGTATTTTGTTTTCTCGAAAAGGCTGCATGTTGCAGAAGGAATTTTTCTATATCTCTTTTCTTACCCCCCAAGCATTCTTCCTTATCTTCACCACAAGAGAGCAAACAATTGATTGAGGCAGGCAAATATAATAGCTTCTTTCCATACTATCCTTATAATTGTAGGATGCAATGCATATGTCCATACATTTCAATAGCACGCATGCCGTGAATGTTATATAAAATAAGCTGCCGAAGTCAGTAATGGTGTCAACTCCAGAAAACCATCTCCATAAACTTCTAAGAAGAAAAGACATGGTCAGATCCACTGAGAATTTAGTTCTCCAGAAATCTGGGAAATTAGAACTTGATCCATATCCTGGGGGGCGGGGCAGCTCCACTGATTTGGTGGTGATCCTGATGATGATAATGAGATGATGCAGCACTATCAGTTTTACAGTATGAGAGCTGCTAGGTGCTAGGTGGTACCTTTAGGAAGCTGATGCCCAAGAGCCAATGCAGGACTGGCCAGCCAGGTAAAAACTGTCCCAGCAAGGGAAGACACATTATGGCAGAATTAATTAAGGGGCTTTGACGACTATTCTCCAATTTTCTATTGTCTGTTAGCTTGCCATTTTCCCCTATGGGCAGTATTCATCTCCCACTCTCAACTTTTAGCTCTTTACCTTTAGCTCCATGTAATGCCTAGGGACCAGTAAGTACTAACTTGGACTACCATATGAACCTCTCCCTTAAATGGCAGATAGAAATACCACATGTCTCCTGTTTTCTGGAAATGAACCTGTACACACTTCAGGTTTGTTTCTGCTCAGCCTTGCATAATTTATGTATGATACTCACAATCTGAAAAGCAAACCATAACGTTGAAAGGAATCATTATGGTCCACCTCCTGTGCTTTCAGAGCCAAGAACAAAAGGGTTGCTATGAGTCTTAACAGTAAGACCAATTTTACTCTTTGAATTGAGAATCAGCTTTGTTACCTTTAATAGAAGAGATTATTCTTTGCTTATTTCCATTCCTTCAGTGCCCAACATCTTAGGCAAGAATTATAGGAATAAAAGAAAAACTTTAAAGGAACAAAGAATCTTCCTCTGCTTTGAGGTGAAACCATGATCTAATCACAGAGTAAGTTAGAAGTTAGGTAATTGGATATTATCTTCTTTCTCTAAAGATGGCATCATTTATCCCTATCGGATAACTTCTGCTTGGTGGAAGTGGGGGAAGGAGAGATGGTGAAAGGAGAAGGGATGGGACACATGAAAACTGACAACAGTACTGTACATTTTTCTGGTCTCATTGGGGAATTTGGTTTCTCACGAAGTGCCATTGATCCCTGTGGGACATGTACGGATAGCACTCTGTGCTAGCCTGGAGAGTCCAGGAACTTTTAAAAACATGGCGAGAACTAAAGAACTTCATGGAACACCTGGCAAAAGGTGAAGAATTGGTAGGTGAAAGGAGATGAGACTTGGTATGTAATTTGGGCCACACTAAAGCAAACAATGAGACAAAGTGGAGGAAAGGCAGGATGCTTTAGCCTTGATGATTATCACACTGAGAAGCTGTGAGCAGAGTGGAGAGCCTGCTCGGGTCTGGGCTGCCGATCCAGCTCTGGGATCCTGGGCTTCTGGCCTAGCTCTCTGATAAGACAGCATCTCCTCCGAGGCTTCTCACATGGCCTCCCTAAGAATCCCAGGAGAGGGATTTTTCCGTTTAGCTGCTTGATAATAAAATTTAAGTCTCAATTTTCAGACGGTTTAAAGAAAGGACAATAGCTAATGTCATAGTAAAAGGCTGAAAGACAGAAACAATTAAGGAGATGATCATGAAACTCTTAAAACCATTTCCAAGATTGAGTCATGGAAATGTAGGCTAAAAACTTAATAGCAATAGTCATAGTGATGAGGATAAAGAGTACCATACTGCAGCCAAAGAAATCATTCGATTCCCACGTGGCTGTCCTAAGAGAAATGAGGCTCTAGCCTAAAGGAAATAGAAGAACTTGTTTTTGAAAAATGTATAATCTAGTTATTTTCCAGAGTATTCGTATTTGGAGGTTTATTCTGAGTAAGTTTCCCCAGAGAAACATTATGTCCTCTCAGTCTCAGGATGTAGCACGTACAAATAGGGTCAGAAAAAGAAATGGAAATGACACTGAGAAACTAAATGGGGGTCAAGTGGAAATTCTGCGCAGGTGAAATGTTTTTCAATCAGTGTATATTCCTAATCCCTCTAATAGGCCTAATTTAGTTTGGGAGCCGGTGAGGTGGGATGCTGTGGAGTGGGAGTAGGCTAATTCTGGTGTCTTCAAAATGAAAGGACTGGGCAGGGAACTGAAGAGCATAAAATCCACCTCTCGATCTTTCATCTGGATTGCCCCAAACCACATTTGAATAGAGATACTTTCTCAGGAATACTTCTCAGAAGGGAAAAGATTACTGATTTAAAGTGACATAAAGACCCTGGGTAGTGGAACTTAATTTAAATGTGAAGTGGAGTGGATTACCTAAAGGCTCAGATGTTTACGAATGTTTGTAAATCCAATATTTAAATACTCTAAAAATTATTCTTAGGAAAAATGCCACAAAACTTAATTATAGTACACAGATAAGATTGTTAAAGAGAAATTTTTATCAGAAGCCTCAGAATTTAGGGCTAGGAACTCAGCCCATGGGTTCTTTATCTGTGAGAGCCAAGACGAGCTCCGGGAGGGATCCTGAAGAGAGACTGCCCTGAGTTCTGGGGGTGTGAGCCGGAATCTCTGTGCTGTGTATACCACAACTTAAGAAGCCCCGTATGTATGTAAGAGTTTACTATTCTAATCAAATACAACTCAAAATAGGATTTAATTTTCATATTTCAGTTTTAACATATTTTATTATATACTGAATTATTTATTGTACTGCATAAAATTAGATATATTAACTTTGTATTATTTCTTCTCATTTTTCTGTTTCCTCAACATCTATAACTAAGGTCAATGTTAAATTATATCCCTAATGTCAAGTACTATTTCACAGTCATCTTTTTCCTTCTTAACTTTATCCTCATGTACATGCTTATTTGATTCAGTATCAGCCCCTCAGTACCTGAGCCTGGGCTCCAGGCCTGGGGTTCTCTGTGCCTAAGTATTTTATCCCAATATCATTCTGCCATTCCCTCATCCTGCCCACCTATGCTCCAGGATTTGAGCAACGGCTTTCTGCTTCCATTCCTGCTCATTGGGTCTTGGGTGATGAAAGGCTTGAGGTGGCATGAACTCTTGGCCATGACATTAAACTGCAATCTTCAACAGAATGGGCAACAGTAATGTCACTGTGTTGTAGGTGGGGAAGAGAGAGACCAGGAATCCTAACATGGAGGGCGAAGAATGGAAGGGAGCCAGTGGGCCTAGTGAGAATGGCCTAGGGATCCCTGAGACCTTAGATTCCGTTGTAAATTATAGAAAATGCCAGTAGCACCCCAGCACCAGGAAAACAAAGCCAGCAACAGGAGACCTCTTTCAGACAGTAGTGGATGATATATGTCACCCAGCTCCCTTCCCTGGATTGAATCCCTCATCCCTCCAGATGCCAAGATTGCTAGTGGCCAACAGCCCTCAGCCGTCAGCCTTCTTTGGAATTCCCAGGGCTGAAAGAGCTCTCTTGCCCTCAGTCACAGCCTCTTCTTGTAGCACCCTGCATTCAATGACTGGTCAAATATAAAGACCATTCCTTTAGTCCCAATAAAGGACATCTCAGAAGACCCATCTCAGCTTCAGCATTCACTGTGAGCAACATTGAGGCTTTCCTGGAGACTTTGTCACAGCCCAACGTCTCCTTCTGCTCGTGCTTCTTTCCCTTCCCTTGCACAGGTGGAGATGCCAAGAGCACTGCCTAATAATACACTCTATCCCAGTCTCCAGCTCAGTCTGTTCCCTGGGAGCCCAGCCCTCAGGGCTGAGTGTGAGAATCTGTAAAACACAGAGGTTATGACATCAATAACACAGGTAACAAAAAAAAAAAAAACAGATGAATTGGACTTTATCAAAATTAAAAACATTTATGAATCAAAGAACACTATCAGCAGAATGAAAAGCCAACCTACAAAATGGGAGAAAATATTTGCAAATCATATATCTGATAAAGGATTAATATCCAGAATACATGAAGAACTAACAACAAAAGACAGATTAAAAAAAATGGGCAAATGTCTTAACCATTTCTCTAAAGAAGATACATAGGTGGCCATAAGCACATAAAAAGATACTTAGCATCACTGATCATTAGGAAAATGCAAATCAAAACCACAGTGAGTTACCACTTCACACTCACTGAGATAGCTGTTGTAAAAATGGAAACAAAAACCAGAAAATAACAAGCATTGCTGAAGATGTGCAGGAATTGGAACCCTTGTGACCGCTGGTGGAAGTGTAAAATGGTTCAGCCACTGTGGAAAAGAGTATGGAAGTTTTTCCAAAAATAATTAAAATAGAATTACAATATGAACCAGCAATTCCACTTCTGATATATACCCAAAAGAATTGAAAACAGATACTCAAACAGATATTTGTATACCCATGTTCATAACAGAATTGCTCACACGAGTCAAAAGGTGGAAACAACCGAAAAGTATGTCAGCAGGTGAATGGATCAAAATGTGGTAATGTGGTTACCACATTAAAAAGGAAGGAAATTCTGACTACAACATGGATAAACCTAGAGGACATTATATTAGGTAAAATAAGCCAGTCACAGAAAGATAAATACTGTATGGTGCCACTTACCCGAGTAAGTCTCAAGTTCATGGAGACAGAAAGTAAAGTGATGGTCACCAGAGGCTGGAAGGAGGGAGGAATGGGGAATTAGTGTTTAATGGGTATAGAGTTTCATTTTGGGATCATGAAAAAGTTCTAGAGATGGATAGCGAAGATGGTTGCACAATAATATGAGTGTACTTAATGCACTGAATTGTACACTTGAAAAGGTTAAAATGATCAATTTTATGTTATGTATATTTTACCACAAGAAATTAATTCGTTAAGAAAATATAGGGATAGGATCAGATGTGTTTTCAGTTTCTCTTTGTACATTAAATTACCTTCACACTCAAATTTGGGTTGGTGTGATTGATTTCAGGGGCTAGATTATAGCAGTTCTCAATTTCAGCTACAGATTGGAAGCATTTGGGGAGGGTTTTTTTTTTTTTAATGATACTTTGGTTCCACTATAGTGATTCGTTTGTAATTGTTTAGAGACCTAGGTTTTGGCAGGTTTTTAAAAGCTTTAGGTGATTCCAAGATGCAAACACAGTTGAGATTTGCTGGGCTAGAGGAACCCCAGCCCACACCTTCCCTGCCCACTGGCTGTTGCCCCTGAGGATTTGGGCACCTGCTTATCTTTCCTAGCTGGCCTTACCATTCTGATTCATCCCCTCCTACACACACCCAAGCTGCAGCTGAACCAAATGACTTGTCATTTATCCTCTCCTGTCAAACCCTGTCTGACTTATTTTCCTTTGCTCGTGTTTCCTCTGACAAGATTGCCCTTCTCTGACTGTTTCCAGCCCTAGTGGACGCCTTCTTTGAGAAATGTGCCCTTGGCATCCATTACTAGGCTGTGCCAGCTCCCTTCCTCTGAACTCTGGAAACGCTTTGTGTGGAAGCCCCTACACTGCTGACCTTATCACAGAGGCAGGAAATCCCACTCCCCATCGCTGGGATCGTCTTTCTTCCTGTGTTCCCAAGTGTAATGCAAGGCGCCAAGGAAGAGATAAGTTACCATAAACAAATAGGTTTCTTTGATAAGGGATGATTCATTCCACACTTAAATAGCAATTTTTTTAAGTAAATGCATTCGGAAGGATTAGTATATCATTATAAATAAGGCAGTGTTCTTTTTTCTATTAAATTTAATTTATTGGGGTGACATTGGTTAATAAAATTGCATAGATTTCAAGTATACAGTGTTATAAAACATGATCTGCATATTACATCGTGTATTTACCATTCAAAGTCAAATCTCCTTCCATCACCTTATATCAGATCCCCTTTACCCTCTACCACCTCGCCTTTCCTCTGGTAATCATCATACTGTTGTCTGTGTCTATGAGTTTTTGTTTGTCTGTCTTGTTTGTTTACTGCTTTCAGTTTTATACACCACATCCGACTGAAGCCATATGGTTCTTGATATTTTTCATATGACTTCTTTTGCTTAGCATAATATTCTCAAGATTCATTCATGTTGGTGCAAATGGTGGTATTTCATCTTTTCTTATGGCTGAGTAGTATTCCACTGCATGTGTGTACCACATCTTTATCCAAGATCTTCTGAGGGACACTCTGTTTCCACTTCTTGGCCACTGTGATTAATGCTGCAATGAATGTAGGGGTGCATATATTTTTGCAAATAAATGTTTTCAAAAATTCTTGAGTAGATACCCAGAAGAGGGGTTGCTGGTTCATATTGTAACCCTATTCTTAATTTTTTGAGGAGTCTCGTACTGTTTTCCATAGCAGCTGCACCAGTTTACGTGCCCACCAGCAGTGAATGAAGTTTCCTTTTTCTCTACAACCTCTCCAACACTTGTATTATTTGTCTTGTTGGTAATAGTCATTTTGAATCTCCATGGCAACCATAGGAGGCAGGCATTACCATCTCCATATTAAAAATGAGGAAATAATTTCAGACAGGTTAAGAACTTGCCCGGGATCCCAGCTAGTGTGTAGCAGATCTGAAGTTTCAATAGGAATACAACAGATAATTCCAGCATCTTCCTGATTTGGGAAAATGAACAGATCAAAAATATAGGAGATCAGTGAGAGTCTAAAATCAGGAGAGGGACTATTACTGGTAGAAGAAAGGAACTAAAAGAAGAGGTCACACACAAAAAAGACAAACTGCGAAATCTTGCTTACTTTGCTGAGCCCTCCGCTTTCTTGTGAGTAGGTATTTATATAACAAACACAAGGCTGGAAGGTGACCACCATAAGACCCTTGTTCCTAATATACACTCCAATTAAATTCAGCCCAGTAATATTTATTGAGGATCTATCATGTGCCAGAAACAGTGCAAGGTGTCTGAGTTGCAAGTACAGAAGATACTAGATCTTTGTCAAGCATAGAGTTTTCACTCTAGTGGGGGCAAGAGATACACTATCAACAGACACTCCCAGCACAACGGTGCGCGTTCTTATAATCAGGGTCTACACTGACAGCTGGGGAAGTGCAGCGGGACTGAGTTTCCCAGAGAAGTCAGGGAGGGTTTTACAGAGGGGCTGACATTTGAAATCGGTTTTGTTGTGTGAGTAGGAGATGACCACATGGAAAAAAAAAAAGTTCAGCAAATGCAAAAGCATAGACTCAAAGGACTTAGTGGGTTGGGAACAAGCCAGGGAGTCAGGGTTGTAGCTGGGAATGGTGGGTTGGGAATGGGGACAGATTGTAAGGGATGGTCTGTATTATCCTAAGTAATTCTGACCTTATCCTGTGAGTTTAGAAGAGAGTGACATGATTATATGTATATTTTAGAAAAAGAATTATTCCAATGGCAACATGGAAGTTTGAATGAGAGAATAGTTAGAAATGAAAATGAGAGTTTAGGGCTCGATGACCAATTAAAAAAAGAATGAGAAAAAGGAAAAAGTCAAGAATCCCAGCTTTCTAGTTTAAGCAACTGACTGAATTGAATTATAGACCAGAATATAGCAGTTTTGTATTCAGTTTTGAGTTTGTGGAATGCGAAGTGCCCAAGGGACATTCAGATGGAGGAGAATCAATATAGGTTATATGATAATGTGATGCAAAATGTCAAGTTAGGGAGGCTGCAGACTAAAGACATTAGCCATATTTTAAAAAATGCATTCCAGACTGCCAGATGACATTAAAACATACCCAGGAGGCAGGGTGGTACAGTTGACGTCGGCTTTGGAGTTAAAGAAACTCAACCTTCCTGACTTGGTTACTCAGTGCGGTGTGACCTTGAGCATGTTACCTGCCCTCTCTGAATCTCATGTGTAAAATTGAAACAATATTGACCTATTTTGCAGGGTTGAATTCAGATTAGCAATGATGTTTGCAAACAGTGCTAGACTAACTGAGTTGACACATAGTCATTTTTGTTAAAGCTCATGGGTGGAAAGGGTTGGGAGAGGGGACTGTACAGTGTTCAAAAGAAAGATAAAGAGACCAGGGAAGAGACTAGTTGCCTAAAGTGCCTGGATTAAGGCAATATGGACTCACCATCTGTAGAGAAATGGATTGCCAAGATCTATAGCCTTGTTCAGGTTCCAGAAATAGGCGTTGGGGCAGGATAAAGACTATGACTGCCTTTTCTGTTTGATCCCCTCTGGTCATTCTCACAGGATTAAAATCATTGTACCCTTAGGACTGGTCTTCAGGGTGATCTTATCTATGCCCCTTTCCCCTCCACTTCCTGAGAAGGAAAGATTCTAGGGAGGTAAAGGAGGAAGGAGGCACCTACAGCTGGACAGAAGGACCATTGGCATCTGCTCATTCATACCTGGATTTCCTTTCAGAGTGTAACACATCGTTCCATTTTATAATACGGAAAAAAATTCAAGTGAAATTCACTAATTCCAAATTATAATCAGTTAACTAACTTACAACTAAAAATGATTAAAATGAGGTCTTTTTCTATCTCGATACGAGGAAGGAATGAAAAGGGTAGGGGAGATGTGAACATGGGTAGTCCTCAACTTGTGGCAGCATAGCTGCGATTTTCATGTGGCATTCTTCTTGTGTGCATGACTATGTCCATATTTCCCTTTTTCTTAGGATGCCAGTCACGTTGGATTACAGACACACCCTACTTCAGTGTGACCTCATCTTAACGATCTTATTTCCAAATACGGTCATATTCTGAGATCCTGGGTGTTGGGATTTAAACGTATGAATTTTGGTGGGTTGGGGGTGCAGGGTACAATTCAACCCACAACAATTGTTAGTACTTCCTCAGCTCCTTCCTGAGAAGCCTTCACAGGAAGACACTAGAGCTGTGAGTTACAGAAAGGCAGGAATTCTGGCTGTCAGAGCGAGGGAACGCATTGCTACTGTGTGCTGGCTCGTGATTGCTGCCACACATTCCAATGCCAAACAAACAATTTGTATTCTGGCAGCACCAGCATCATTCCGAGTCTAATGCTGATAATCCTTCCCTTGTACCCATCTCTAGTGAGCCTTCTTTCCTTTGCCAACATCTTGCAGTTGGTTTTTAACCTATTTCTTTGGCCTCTTATAAATGATAACCAAGAAATAAGAATTAGAAACCACATAAAAAGGAAGAAATGAGAAGAAAATTGGAAGAGAATATTTTTTAAATAACGCTGCTTGTTAAGGATGGCAAATGTATTGTTTTCTGTGGCATACAGAGCCGAGGCTAGAAACCTTCAGTAAGTAAGTTTATAAGGCTCTGGGTGCTTGGTACCACTGGGACCAGCTTGAAGTGGAGGAGCTGACTCATATGGCAGCAGCGGATGGCACTCTGCAGTGGAAGAGTGTGAAGGCCATCTTGCTTCTGCACACTCTGTGTTGGTGCAGGAATGGGCCACAGATCTGACTCTTACCAAAGACATTTCTCCCGGGTGACTAGGGAGAGGGGATGTGACTGGGATTGAGGGGTGGAGAAGCTTCAAGGAGGTGGGTGAGTTTGTGGAGACAACTTGCCTTCAGTGTTTGTGGACACTGAAAATAGGCCCATGTGCCATCTTTGTCATGCTTGCTATAGGTCACATACACCTACTCTTGGAAAGCTTCCAATGTAGGCCCCAAGGCATAGAGAGCTATGAACACCTGGCTTATATCAGTTGGATAATTTTATATAACTCCTACATAGCCAAGTAAATCAACACCGGATTAGAGGCCTGACACCTAACATAACAGACACAGAATCTAAAAGCAAGTTTGTAATAATTAAAGTTAAAAATGTTTTTAATTTAAATGCATCATCCATATTTATGCTATTTCTGTTTACTGATATTTAACATATTACTAATAAATCAATAGCAAATATGAGAAAATATGGCAAATTATTTGTAGGCCAGAAAGAGTATACATTTTTCCAGAACTCATCTGAAATTATAGAAGTTTCGAGAGTTTTACCTGTGATATTCTTCCGGGCTTGCCACCTATCCCCGTGAAAATGAAAGCTGAGCCCAAGAGCTTCTGTTTCTTTATCTACTTGATAACAAGTGATAAAGCAATAAGAAACAGAATTCTCACCACATGCTTTAATCTTAAAATGGTAGGTGTTTGGCTTTATAAAAATCCAGCCTAACTTTTGTAGATTTCTTCTCTTCCATTTCTTGATTTCTATCCTGCATTTACAAATGGAGAAAACAATAACTTTTGTGTTAGTTAATCTTCGCTAATATCAACATAATGGGGAAAACATTCATCACAGCATGGTTTTATAAGAAATAACATCTCATTTTACTGTGCAAATTAAATCTGCTTAAAATGGCATAAATCCATGCCCACAGTCAGCGTTCAATAAATGATGGTTGAAACAAATTGTAGAAGGTGAGGACTTGGAGTGCTACTACCAACAAACAAACAAACAAACAAACAAACCTTACCATTTGTAGTATAGTGTAGTATTTGGGGGCAGCAAAATACAAGTCAGGCTAAGATGTGGATACGGTGTGTCCTTAGGCTTCAGATTAATTCCTAGTAATTCTTAAGGTATGAAGTTTTGTCGTAAGGTTATTCAATAAGGTGATTGTTGTATGCAAACTACAGTTCTGCTGGTAGCAAGGTATTTTAAGTCTGCGTGGCAATATGGTAAAATGGATCTAGGTAACTATGCCTCAGTTACATTTAGATGAAAAAGAGTTGCTCTCCTAGATAGTGGATACGGTGGATTCTTTCATTTGAGAACCACAGTAAAAAATAACTTGTCCTACTAAACTGGATTTTTAGCAGTTTATCAAAGTAGTTTGCAATGTTTTGGGGAAGAAGCAAAGCATCACTCGATGCTATTCCAAGTGTAAGGCCAGCAGTGCCACAGGTTAGGAAAAGAATCAATGAATAGCATTCTTCAAGACAAGTCTTTAATCCATTAAAACATTCTGTGGAAAAACAGTTTTAAGTCACAATTTAAAATATTATTTATAAGATTGGCTTGCTTGGAATAAAAATCAGTTTACTAAAAATGCTTCTAAGCATCTTTGGATAACTTCCATAAATAGGATAATTTTGAGAATAAATATCTGAATCCTGAGAAAGCCCATTAGCCTTACTCTCTCTGAGTCTTCTCTTCCTCTCTCACTAAAGGTCCTCATCTCAGCCTAAAACAGTGATTTTTCAACCAAGGAAGATTTTTGTCCCCGAAGACACATTTGACAATATTTAGAAATAGAGTTGGTTGTTACAGCCAGAAGGGAGGGATGACATAGGGAGAAAAGGAAACGCTAGTGGCATCTGGTAGGTGGAAAACAAGGATACTGGTAAACATCCTATAACGCACAGCACAGCCCCACAGTAAGAATTAGCTGGCCCCCAATATCAGTAGTTCAGAGAGAAACACTGGCCTGGAGCTCTGGCTAGATAGTTCAGTTGGTTAAAGCATCTTCCACTGAGGTGATACACTGATACACTGATACACTGAGATTGCGGGTTCGCTCCCTGGTCAAGGCACATACAAGAATCAACCAATAAATGCATAAATAGGTGGAAGAGTAAATTGGCGTTTTTCTCTCCCCCCTTCCTCTCTCTGTCTAAAATCAATTTTTGAAGGAAGGAAAGAAGGGAGGGAAGGTGGGAAGGGAGGGAGGGAGGAAGGCTGGCCTGGAGATGTAAATGGGTGGGTATGTGTGTGCGTGTGCAGCACTGGCACACGAGTAGAACATATCCATACTGGAACTCTAAAAGGCCTTTGAGTCCCTCAGAAACTGCTGGTCTTACAGATCAGCAGTTCCAATAATGAAATTCAACATTCAGACTAGATGGGAAGAAAACTCACAATGGATTATTTTTATTCTTTGCTCCACCCCAATTCCTCAAGTAAAAATTCTAAAGGAAGCATGTGGCTGTGTCTTAGGCTAGGATTCTCCACTCCTCTACAGGGCACCTCCACGACTTTTTCCTTCTGTCCTGAAAGTTTTAACTGATTGTTTAACAATGGCTATATGTGGGCATTTTTTATTTCATCACTTTCGGTTAGATGTGTTTTGTTCTTTGCACCTTCCAATCCCTTGGCCAAGACAACAGGACATTGTCAGGTAATGTATTTCCTTTCCAGAGAGCTGTTTTGTGGATAGTATTGAAGTCTTTATTTAGCATTCACAAGATTTAGGGGACTTCAGGATAATTTTGTTTTCACATATCATTGATCACTTATGGCAAGTACCTTTACTCTCTTCAAAACCTTACAGCACACTTACTTCTATTTCCCCATCCAGTCCCCATCTCTCTGACCACAGCTTGAAATGACTGTGTTCTTTACCAGTCTTTTTTTATTGTTGTCCAATTACAGTTGTCCTCATTTTCCCCCCCTTACCCTCCCCTTTCGTACCCACCCCCCACCTCTCACATTCAGTCTTCCCATGCATTTGCCTTGTCCATCGGTCCTTTATTCCTGTTCCTTGACTCGGCCCTTCCCCTTCTTTCTCCACTGTCCCCCTCCCTCTCCCCTCTAGCCACTGTGAGTTTGTTTGTTATTTCTATGTCTCTGCAGTCTTTTTGTGGCAGGTCACCACCTCCTTTTATGAACAGTGACCAGCCATGGTACACCCATGTGAGGGGGGTTTTGGTTCAACTAAAACTTCAGCCAGCATCAGAGGCTTTCAAAGTACAACTCATAGATACCAGATATTCCAGTCATGTTGATAGACATCGCACAAGAAATTTTAAGTCGATAAGGCACAGTCTAAGCAAAATCACCTACCAATGTCCTTCAAACGAACAAAAAGGCAAAGGAAAAAAATAGCAATGTTCCATACAATTAATCTATACAAAACAACACAATTAATATATTTTCAAACAGTAATAACTATAGAATGCCAGAGCTGGGTGGGACGTTATGCACTCCTTAGGTGGGGTACGTGGCATACTAGTGCTGGCTTCTTACTGCTCTTCTCTCTTTCTTTATCTTGGTGATGAAGACATGAAAGCTTCGGGAGGGGAAGTGACTTGGCCAAACTTGTAGAGGGGAGCAGAGCAAAGTCAGAACTGGAAAACAATGTTCACCCTGCTCCACATATATAAGAGACTGAAAACACTGAGGACTGCGATAGTTATATGCATGCTTTTTCCATTTTTTCCACTGCTTTCTTTTTCTCCCCTTACTGTTTAACCCAACTCTTCTAATTCATTTCACAGACTATTTTTGAAATAAGAAAACATATTTTTAATGCAAATAATGCCTTTAAAAAACGTTGTAAACACCCACAACATTTTTATGTTTAGTGACTTGATGCCAACTATATCTATTCATGGGTGGATGGGTATATTTGGATCTATAAATGTCATTTGTATATTCATATACATTTGTATGCCAGATTTCCAAATCAAATTGTTTCCCTCACCTCCCAGAAGGATAGCACCCCTGACATTTTGATAGCATAGCCATATCTCCGGAGTTCTGTCAGGGGAGTTTGTGTTAATACAAGTTTATGGTAAATGTAAAAATGCATGGACGGCTTAGTAGTTTTCTTCCAGTGACACCCTCTCTTCCTGGAAAAGATAAAAGACAATGCTTTTCTACAGAAAGGAAGGAGAGTTAGATCTAAAAATAGGAAGCATCTCAAGCTTCAGGAACTTTCCTAGAGAATTCTTTTTCTCTTTGCTTTGCAGAGATCCCCTGGCATGGGGCATAAGTTCACCTGCCTACAGATGTGCATGCAAATCTTATTCTTTGTTTCCTGTCATCACCACCTGAAATATATAAGTGAAGCTCATAATTTAATTTATCTTAATGTTTGTCTTTAAACTTTAAGCATTATTTCCTGGCAAGTATACTTCACAAGTTTTCTATTGAAATTGTATACATGGTATGATATCAATTTTTAAAAATTGTGTGTGCATGCCTATAGGAAAAAAGGCTATATGAATTTTTACCAAGACGTTAACAATGGTTTTCTATCAGTGGCAGGTCTTTACTTTGTAGTTAATCTGTATTTTTTATAAAACTTGCTTTGCCTTTAATATTCAGAAAAATATTATTTAAACACAGAATGTTTATGTAAAGCCTTTTCAAATGGCATCCCTTATTCCTCTGAATCACTGAAACTTGTAGCTAGTTCTAGCCAATAAATATTTATTGACTACCTAGGTAAAATTCTTTGACTGTTTTACAGAGATCAAGCCCGTCAGCTAACAGAGATCCACAGACTATCTGCTCTGTGTTCATAGCTGCCTGCTAGGAGCTCTGGAGACAGCGGGGAGCAAGACAGTGTTTCTGTCTCCAGGAGCTTGTACACTATAAAGTGTGAATAAGTAGGAAATAATAGTTGTTATGATGCATAGCATAAAAGAGATATTTTTGAGTAATTAACAGATAGTCACTGGGAAGATGGGGCTGCTTTAGCCAGGGTGGTCATAGAAGGTCTTCCTGAAGAGGTCACAATGGGTTGACACCTGAATATTCAAAGGAGGCAGCTGTGTGAGGATATGCCCTTTAGCAGAAGGAGCAGCAAGAGAAGGAAACACCTGACGTGAAAATGAGCTTGGTACAGTAATTCCCCCTTATTCGCAGTTTCTCTTTCCGCAGTTTCAATCATCTGCGGTCCAAAATTAATACATGAAAATTTCCAGAAATAAAAATAATTCATAAGTTTTAGATTGCATGCCATTTTGAGTAGTGATGAAATCTCGTGAGTCTTGTTCCAACCCACCCAAGGCATGAATCCTCGCTTGGTCCAGAGCAGCTGTGCTGTATAACTCCATCTTGATTTCAGATCAGCTGTCCCTGGTATCACAGTGCATGTGTCCAAGTAACCCTAATTTTACTTAATAATGGCCTCAAAGCGCAACAATAGGTATGCCAGCCTCACGAACATACAAAAAAAAAAAAGAATTTATAAAGTGCGTACTTTAAGTGAAAAGGTGGAAGTTATCAATTTAGTAAGTCATTATATCATTTTATCATCTCACATCACCACAAGAAGAAGGATGAGTACTGTAGGATGAAATATTTTGAGAGAGGGAAAGACCACATTCACTTAACTTTTATTACAGTATATTGTTATATTTTTTCTATTTTATTATTATTGTTTTTAATATCTTACTGTGCCTAATTTATAAATTAAATTTTAACATAGGTATTTATTTATAGAAAAAACATAGTATGAGGAGGGACTCAAAAAACCAGAATTTAATAAAAAACTGTGTATTTATTCTTACATGTTTACACTTCAGTCACCTTCAAACTACTCTCCATTTGATGCAGTACACAGTTTTTCCACTGCTTAGAACAGTGTTTGAACTTATCGATTTTGATGCCTTTTGGTGCTTCTACCATTTTTTGTTTCACCTCTTTCACATTGGCAAAATGTTTCCCTTTGAGGACTTTTTTCTTCTGGGGAAACAAAAAAAGTTCTTGGGGTGAGATCGGGTGAATAAGGAGGGTGGCACATGGCAGTCATGCCCTTGTTGGCCAAGAACTGCTGAACACTCACTCAGTGCAATGTGGGCAGATGCACTCATAAATCACCCATCATGAAGTGGGCAAATGAGTTGAAAGAGGCTTCAAATAAATTACTGACGCCGAACACAGCCTCTCACAACAATGCCAGCTGGCACACTGATACAGATGGATTCCTAGAACATTCTCCTAGTGGCGGAAGTCTGTACTACAAGGGACCCACACTCTAGAAGATAATTCTAGTTTTGGGGGGTCCCCCTTGTAAATATGTAGAGCGTTCAGTTTCAGGCATTCACTGGGGGTCTTGGAACATAACTGTACCTAAATTTTGGTGCTATTTTTTTTAAAAAGCCTATATCAAGGTTATTAAGGGCAGCACACACACGCACCCCAAAGTAAATTAAATAATACTAAATATTATAGTAGGTAAGAAAACGATCTTTAATATGGGGGAAACACTACCTCCCTTATAGGGTTTTTTTGAGAATTAAAAAAGAGAATGTATGTAAAGCGACTGGTAAAAAAAATTATGTTGCTGCTGTTATTAGTTTTTCCTGTTCCTACACTCACTCAATTATTTGACTTTCAAATTTCAAAATACTCTGAAATCTGCCATGAATCCCTGAAGAATGAACAAACGATCATTACCAGAAAACTGGTAACTTGGCTTCTCTAGATCACTCAGTATAGGGATGGGAGAGGAGGGGAGGGGGACAAGAGACGTATACTTATGGAGTACCTATTATATATACAGGTTTGATTGGTTTTCTTTGACCCTTATAACTCAATGTGGTAATACCATCATTCCTATTCTAACGATAAAGAAACCGCATTTAACAGAGATTAAATTCCCTACTCAGTCACATAACTAAGTGGTTATTCATAGTTAGCTGAAATTTAAACCCACGGCTTTGTGACTGCAAAGCCCACTCTTCTTCTGCCTGTGCCTCTGGAGTGGTCTAAGCCTCACGGCGCAGAGGATGCCGGGGTATATACAACACTCTCAAACACAGCAGTGAACCCCCAAACCACTTTCCCTTCTCAATTTTCTTTTTTAATCCCAGGCAGGATTAGTCATTTCCTCCTCTGCATTTCCATTTAACATCTTGTATGCATGTCCACATTAGAGTAATTGTTGATTTACAGGCCTATTCATGGTTGCCCCCACTAGACTTCCAGCTTTTCATGGACAAGCAGTGTAGTATCTGTGTACTCTCAGTGTCTAGAACAAGACCTGCTGATAGTAGGCACTCGATAACTGTTTATTGAATAATCCACAAATTCCCTAACAGCAGTAATGCCATAGTCCAGTTGCCCATAACCAGTCCCAGGTCTGTCTCTGAACTGTCTTCAGTCTGCAGGCCCCCTGCCTCATGAAGTTTCCGTGAGCAGCAGCTATCGCCTGTATGTGAAGATGTGTGAAGCACTGTGTATTGGAACTGCACACACTGACTAACATAAACCAAGGCCTTTTGAGGTTGTGCTGTATGGTAACCTCAGAAACCCTTTTTAGTAAATGAGAAAACAGCTCTTTCACTCTGCCTGAGTATGAACGCATTAAAAGGCCCTGAAAGGTAGCACGTGTGCACGTGTGCACAGGCATATACCGTGCGCTAGCATTATCCCTGCAGTATCAGGAATCTCCTGAACTGTAATCTCACCACATGGAGGCTAAATCACAATAGTAAGTGTATGAGGCACTTACACCACAAATTCTTTAAACATATTCATTGCTATCAGCAACAATATTAGAATCAATTAGGCCACCCTGATTCGAGCCACATACGATCTGTACTGTAATTAGATCCTCTGTTTCACCACTGAGAAGAGGTCATTAAGGGGCACACTCTCCTAGAGGTGATCACACTCTGGGCCTTAACAGTGTGATGGCAATGGGCAAAGAGAACATAGTTTCTTACCCTGCATGGCAGTACAAAGGGAACAAATGGTGCCTGGATTCTACTGATTTCCATTTTTTGTCAAAATGTCTTTAGTATAATCTTGCTGAGTCCATAGAGTACATAACAGAGTGATCAGCATCAGTTTGACACCACGAGGTAGAAAGGTGAAAACCGAGCCTCACTGCTGCAGAGCTCTATGCTGTGATTGTTGTGTTGCAATCCACACTGTCGTTCAGTGTGGGGATGGTGTCAAGAACTGTGAAGAGTCTGAGATTAGCTTGCATGTAGAATACACTAAACCACCATAGTTTCATGTATTGTGGTAGAAGATATAAGAAAATTAAATAAATCAATGACAAAGAATAGTTTATTACTTACAGCAATAGTTGGTAATCAACCTAGCTGGTCTGGGGTTGCCATTAGTAAAAGAGTAAAAGCATCATGCCTGGGAATGGCCAAAGTAGAGTCATGAGTTTTCTAATTAAAACACTTCCTACCCCTTGTATTCTAATTATTACCCTGGAAACAGCTGAGAGAAAATGACCGCCTTCTGGGGAGAGTTGCATTCATTTACCAAATTGTCTTACTGAGGTACAGGAACGAGGAGGACGGGAGGGAGGTAGAGTCGGAGATATTATTGAGTCAATCATGGTGGCAGTGACTTCAGTGCTCAGCAATGCCAGATGTCCATGGATGGCAGGGAGCATGAAAGGTCCATCAACTACCTTGTTGTTAAATAGGCCTATTTGTCCAATCAGCCTATTGTTAAATAGCTTTTGATAAAAGGCACACCATTGTCAGACTGCAGGTGGTCCAAACAGCTAAAAACTTGACATGGATTAGTTTTGAGGGCCACAATGTTGTGGCCACAGTTGGCTGGCCAGACTAATGAAACACCATAACCTGAAAAAGTACCAACAACGGTGAAGCCCCATGGATAACCCTGGCAGGGAATCAAAGGGCAAATGTAGTCCATGTGCCAAGAGTGGGTACAGGCAGTGCCCCAAGAGATGCCCTCCCTCATTAAGAGACAAATGGGTCAACTTTAGGCAGGAGTTCCAGGTCTGCCAGGCAGCAGTAGCCTGTACATCAGAAACACAGAAGCCTTTACTTTGTGCCCAATCTATGATGGCAGATATGTTTCCAGGTCTGATATGGTGACAGATTCACACAGGATGATAGAAATCTGGGCAGTATAGGCTTAATCAGTCACTTGAAACCAGTCAGTCTTATCAAAGAACTGACTGTTAGCATTGGCTGTTCCAGACAGTTCTATTAGCAGCCACAATTTATTTCCACAGTTTGCAGCCGTGAAGAGGTGTATCTTCAATCTGCCAGTTTGAAGTTTCTAAGTGGCAGGTCAAATAGCTGGACCAGTGGCAACAGCTTAAGAATCAGTAAAAAATATAACCAGGTTCTTCAAGGACAGAGCTCTGAGAATAGTCTTCAGTTCTGTCCCCTGAGTGGAGCAACTTCATTTTTGTTTTTGTTTTTATTTTCATCTTTGGAGCAACTTCATCACTGGCACTAAAGTTGAAAAGCCATAGCAGCCCAGTTAATACCACCAGGTTTCAGCTTAACAGAATAACCAGGCCCAGGCATTTAGGGAAACTGCTGCGAGCTGATGACTGTATAGAGTCAGTACTATTGCTTCAGTTGGCATAATGGGAGATGGATTTCTCTCACAGGAATAGGTACCACTTTTACATGTAAAGCCTAGATGCTGCTAAGGCCAAGCTGGCAATTTCCTGAATATATCACTTTCATTGACAAGTGGAGCTTTTTGGGACCATCCCGTTTGTTAGCCATTGAATCTGAGTTGACTCACCCCAAAATAGCAGTATCAGGTCAGATAGTCACAAGGCTTTCGTGGGTCAGGCATTCAGTTTTGATGAGAGCGCAGTAGCAAGCTAATAGCCAGTTTTCAGGAGTGTTCCTGGTAGCTGCATCAGGGAAGTAATGAGTCAAAATGCAAGGCACACCTCTGGGTGGAGGCTGCCTCCAGTCAACAAAATCACAGAGGCTTGTAGTTCAGAGGGGGTCATCAGAGTCTCAGGCCCCCAAATTCAAAGAGGTGTTGTCACTTTCTGGACATTCCCAGGGCAGCCTGTTGGTTTGGGCCCTCTCAAAGGATGCCGATTTGCACTTTAGCCCATATAGAGAGCCAAATGGAATACTAAGTGAGGCACATACTGTCTCTGATACTCAAAGTGTCCAAGATGGGCCTCCTGTTTGGTGGTAGAGGATCAAAGAGACAGCAGTTTTTCCTCAACTGCCAGAGAAATTGAATGTTGTGAATCTATGCACAGTTTCAAAAAACTTTACTTGGGCACCAGGCCCCTGAATTTTGTCAGGGTCATCAGCACCTCTGATAGTAGAGGTGTGATAATTCTGCAGTCAGAGTAGTTGAACTGAGGCTTCTGACCTGCCAACTGACAGGATATTATCTGTACAATTAAAGATTTGGTTTCAGAGGGCAGAGGCAGTCACTAAATGATGCCACGCACACACTGGCAACTAAATTCCGTTGTTGCTCCCATTAGCCCCAGCTGTGCCAGGTGTTGTGGCTGCAGCTCGATCCATTTGCAGACTGATGGCACACCCACCACTGGTGCATGAAGGCCTCCAGGATGTTTTTAGCGCTCTCCAGGGGTACTTAAATTTCCTGGACATCACTAAAATTGTTTATGTCTCCCATTAGCATTCTCTATGTGCTTCTCTTCTCATGTGGGGAGAATCCTCTCTGGTACTTATGGGACAGGGAATTACAAGCAATTCTTATGAGCATTAAGATGTAGAAGCAGCAACAACAGTATATTGCATTGGCTCACAGAGTCAGTCCAGCTTCCTTCCCTCACTGTGAACCTTGCCCAAACCCCATTAGCTGAATCTTCATGCCTTTTCCTTTCCACATTGAGGTAGGATAGTGAATTGGGCTCCCATATCCAACAGAAAGTACCATAAAAGTTTTCATTCACTCCAAGATGAGTGTATCTCACTAAGATAAATGTGTATGGCCTTTGATCTTCCTTGAGGATAGGGAAATCTCGGCCTCCACCCCTAATTGTTTCTCCTTAATGTGGTGGAAGTCAGAGGGGGTGGAGAGCAATCATTTTCTCATTCTCATTCATCAGCATTGTAAACCCAGTCCAAAGTAGGAAGAGCCTGGATCCTAGTCAGTGTCATATATGCAGTTTCTCAGTTTTTCTCTTCAGAAAAACTCCTCAGGAAGGTCAGTGCTCCCTTGTAGCAGCCAGGATCCACTGTCATCTCTAAATGGATCTAAAGCCAGCATTATAGATTACAGGAGAGTTTGAGCTGTAAGATAGCCCAGCTATTGCCATTCTTCCTTAAGAAGCATATAATACACCCCAACCCTCATCTTCCAGGAGACCAGCCAAAGCTCTAATGACTAGTCTGCTTTTTGTCCATAGTGGTAGCCAATTTCTTTCCTTTTATTCTCACTGTGGATGTGTCTCTGTAACTTGAGTGAATGAGTATGGAACTTCCTGCCCAGTTGGGATGAATCTTAGTATCAGCTGTTACAATGGATATATTTGAGGTTGACCCCTTAGTTGGTGAGGAAGTTTCTCACCCAGAGACTTAGCAACAAGCAGGGCCCTGATCGGGCAACTCTCACCAAAACTACTTCCTTCCAGCTACCTTCCTAATTCCTTTTCATTAACAGGCAATAAAGTAAAAAACAAACATATAAATAAAAGTAAAACATTTAGCCCTGGCTGGTGTGGCTCACTGGACTGAGTGCTGGCCTGCAAACCAAAGAGTCACTGATTTGATTCCCAGTCAGGGCACCTGGCTGGGTTGCGGGCCAGGTCCCCAGCAGGGGCTGTGTGAGAGTCAGCCACACATTGATGTTTCTCTCCCTCTCTTCCTCTCTCTAAAAATAAATGAATAAATACAATCTTTAAAACAATGAAACATTTATTTCGCAGTTGGCCACACGATGTTGTCAATCACTATTGATCCCCGTGGACTTCCCTCAAATTATGTTAAGTGGCATGTAGGGCAGTCATCCTCCCCCTTCCAGAAAGCCATGTCAGCATCCCAAGAGCATCGCCAAAACTGTCAAGAACTGTGAAGGATCTGGCGTTTACCTACCTTTTGCACCAATAAGTTAGCCTGTCATAGTTCCATGGATGCTGATAGAAAACCCAAAGAGACTCCTAGATCAAAGATGAAGTTTATCACAGCACTCACAATAGCCAGAGCATCAGCATTTTTATATCAGTTCCTCAAGTCCCAGTTCCCCCTGGGTGAAGAGAATAGGACCAGATGACAGGAACCTTGAGCTCAGAGAGCCAGAATCTTTTTCTAATGGTCAATAAATACCCCTGCTGTGTGCTCCAAAGAGAGAGACACTACCCGTTACTTGCAAGTCTCTTGGCTGCATAGACATCCTTTTAAAGGAACAAAGGGCAAGTCATTGAGTTGCTCACAGGGCTGTCTAGAAATTTAGAAGATACACGAACTATTTCTTTTTATTTTTTAAAGAATCCTTTCTATTACTGTAAACAGCATGGGACTAGCACTCAAATACTCAGTGACCAGGAATTAAGTCTGCAGTGCATATCATTCTGTAGATAATAAATAGAGGTGTTGGGAACTTATAATTACATAAATACAATTTCAACCTTCCAGAAGAGGTTAGAATTAAAAACTCCCTCAAGAGGAGGAAGTACCTGAGAATTTCAGGCATGAAGGGGCAATAGAAGTTAAGGCACAGTAAAAACAAAAACTAGGTTAAATTCGAGAGTTATTGAAAACTTTTGAAACAGGGTGATGGATATCTGCAGGTTCCTTTTACCATTGAGTCTATTTTTTGAGTTTTTAAAATTTTTTATAATAATTTTTAAAATTTTAATTAAATAATTTGAATATAGAATTCTCCATTGAAGAGAAAAATACTTAGGACAAAAGCCTCTATTATTTAAGGTTGACATAAAACATTTCTCCCCCAGAAAACATCTACTATAGTAGAAAAAAGAAAAATATATAAGCATTTTATCTATAGATATTATTGAAATTGAAATTTTAGCTTTAGCAGTACTTGATATATTTTAAATGTGGGGACAAAGACATAGGATGAAAGAAAGTTAAACGATCAAAACTGGCTGGCTGACTAAGTGCTGTGTTCAGCCTACTAGAAGGGTTAACACATAACCCATGCATCCTACAGTCCAGTGCTCACTGAGCAGAACAAGGAGAATGAAGGCCTTCCAGATGTTTACGTCCAAGACTGCTTCTATATAACAACAAATGAAACCAAAACAAAAGTGACTTTAGGAGGAATCTAGTCACTCCTTCTTTCACTGAGTATCAAACAAGTGTCAGACACTGTGCTAGGTGAGTGTATCTAAAAAGAGAAGAGGCTTAGAGATTTTTTTTTAAAGAAGAGGGGAATAAATTCATGGTCTTCAGTAGTTTTTGAAAGGTTGAATTACTTAAGGGTTTGTTATCCTTATATTACTGGTATGGTTCTTGTATGATTTAGGATTAAGACATATTTTTGGAAAGGAAATACAGAATGAAATCTGGAAGGTGACAGGAACAGGTGATACAGTTCATAGCTGATGAAGATAAAATGAAGAAAGACCTCAAGAAGCTTATAAAAGTATCCAAAAACTCTCTGCATAGGCAACAAAATGACAGTTTGAGTCTAGGGCAAATAAAGTTAAACTATGATTATAAGATGGTGATCTCTGAACTATCCATTTGAACCCCTGGAAGTGGAATCCATTATAGAGTTGTTCCTCTGACCTGTGTCTTATAGCTGCTCCAAAACCCTACAGCCTGCTGAGCATCGCTGGATGTAGAGGGTCCTGAGGAGAGGGCAGAAAGTGTCTGGGCTGTCAGCTCGAGACCTCGGGAAGGGCAGAGAAGGGTCAGCAGGCACTAGATTAGGAATAAAAAGGAAGGCTAAGACAGATCCCTTAGAAAGATGGTACCTGGGAGAGAATATTATCAAAATCAGTAAAATCTTTGAAGGACCTATGTGATGAGACCCAAGGCTGCTGTATACCATTGTACCAGTTGTACCCTGCAAGGGCACCTGGCCAACAGCCTGGTGAGAAGGAGTGGGCAGAGGAGGGGGCCGTGCTTGACTAAAATCTAGCTGTGCTCTGTTCACTGAGTCGTGCACCTGGCACAAGGTTGCATCTGCCCAAAAAAGGGAGGAGCACCCATTCCTAAATTGAGCCCCCGGAGGGGTCTACAGAAAGCCCTAGCTGCAGCCCTGGAGTGAGAACATCCTCAAATCCCGGAATGCGAAATCTCAAGGGCACCCATTGAAATTCTCTGAAAGTGGTTTAAAGATAAATAAAAGATGGCATTACTTTATACAGTGGGTAGTAAACATATGGAACTCATTATCCTCAAGATGTTGCGTAGTCCACAAATATAAATAGGGTAAAGAAAGACTTAGATAAATTCATGCTTGTTAGATTCATATGAGCTGCTAGAGCATTGTTAGAAACACACAGGGAATGTCTCCAAATGCTTTCAGGGAAAATACCATGTTTCTCTTCAAAGTGTCCTGTAGTGCAAGTGCCATCAATTGAACAGGCCCATCTCGGTCTATCCAGGTTTCTTGGGGAAATCAACATCCACAATACCAAGGTTTTCCAAGTAACCGAGGGTTAAGCTACTGTATCACAAGTGTTTTACTTACATTAGCAAATTACATAAAAATCTTCCTTCATGGTAATATGAGCTTTTATGTGATTTTTAAACTGAGTTTTCCAAATTTTGAAAACTTAGAGTTATCATGATGAACACACATTATTGTACTGGGCTGTCAGAGAGTGATGCCCTAGACCCTGGGCATCAGCTGAGGTGTATGGCACTATTTGACTATAATCTGGTCCCAGGGAGCTGTGGTGGTTTGTTCTTTTCATTGCTTTCAGTATTTGTGCTTACTTAAAATAAAACTTTTAATCTTCTACCCTGTTCTTCAGGTTTGTTTTCACTAATGTGAGTGGGCTTACAGAATAAAACCCTTTTACTCCTAATACGTTGCTCCCACCTCTGACTTCAGAGGAAAGCACCCTACTTACTCTCTTCTGTGTCATGTCATCTGGGTTGTGAAATAGACCCTCTCTTTATTCACAACAGCCCCCTGAAACCAGGCCACACTTATAACAAGCTTAACCAAAGATTGGATAAAAACAGAAAAGAAGTACATTGTAGTACTGCTGCTGTCTTTGACTCCCAGATGAGCTCACCCTGAACCCAGGGAGGGTCAGACCCATTCTGAGCCCTCCACAAGAATATGCCTGTTTAGTTTCCACCCCTGTCCACCCTAATCTATCCACAGGAGCAGGCCAAGAGTATCCAGAATTCCAAGCACAAGCCCATGGTCAGGCTCCAGAGAGGGGAGGAAGATATTTCCTCCCTCCAATCCAAGGCCCACTTCTCCAATAATCATTTATTGGCACCAGTGTCTTACTGCTTTTCCTAAGGTGGCACACCAGCAGAATCATGAATTGAATCATGAATCTGAATTGGTCACGTGGTTCCCAGTAGGATAATGCATCAAATCATAACAGTCCAACAGCAATAGATTCTGGATTATCCTACCTTACATAGCCCACAGACTTTGGACAGTCCATGCCTGGTTAGTCCCTACTAAACCTAGTTCTGTTCACGTGTTCTGTCTGCTGGTGTGACGGGCAAATCTTGCCTGTTCATTTTTCATGCAAGATCCAAATTTTACTTCTGAAGAGGAATGCATACAAATATCCAAATGAAGAAGTGATACTTCTCAGGCACAATGAAATCTAAATTCACACCTAGAAGAAAATAATATTTATCTAAGGGAAATACAAAGTACAGAGATGTAATTCTGCAAATTACAAAACAGGCATTTGTTGTTGCGTTATAATACAGAGATGTTTATCAAGTCAGTCACCCAAACTGAAAATCACCAGTTCAGAACAAGGCCTTTGCTTATGTTTAAACACCTAAATGACTCATTCTGATGATTTTCCCAAAATAAACGAACAATCTGTTATGAAGGTGAATTCTAGCTGCCATCTCTAGGGAGGGAAAAACTGCCTATAGCTTTTAAATCACTGGCCTTTTCTCTCTCTCTCTGCCATTAAGTTTTCAAAAACCTTTGAGGCTAAGTTTCAGTCCAAACTCCCCTTTTGGAGAGTATGATTTTAATAGATTTCAAAACTTTTTAGATTTCAACATCTTTGAAATCAGGACACATCCTAGAATCTATGGCTTTTCACAATTATCCTCAAGCAAGCAGTATTCATGACATAGCTGCCTGTATCTCTGAGAAATTAGTCCATCACAAAACAAGCTTGCTGCTCTCATTGCGTGACCTCAGCAAGCTGGTCCTGGAGCAGATGAATGCAAAATAGTGAGACAAAAGTGCGAGGTGGGGGGAGTGCAGGGCAGGAGGAGTACCTAGGCCAAGAAAGTTATGCACGCATTAGGGAAGCTCTGAGAGAATAGCTGTAGATCAGTATCACATCTACAGTGAATCATTCAAGCAGCATGACATAACTAGGCAAGACTTGCTGAGACTTACTGATAAAAATGCCTGAGTGAATGGGCATTGCCCAGGTTAACCTCTGGCAGCACATCTTACAACAGGTGCTCCAATTGAAGGTGTTAGAAGAAGTCAGAAACCTATAGTTACTCCCACAAACCTCAACCGAGGGCTCTCTATAATAATGGTGAGCCTTCCAAGCTACCTTTCTGCCAGTTGATATGAACATGACCTGCTCCTCACAGAAAGATGAATTCATGGCCCTGAGAGAAGGTGCTCTTGGAACATTGACAGGTTAACCAGATTAACTGGAAGGAAAAAAAAAAACACCCCTTCCATCAAGATTATGGGCTTTGGAAAATCTCAGTTTGCTGTGGATTTTAAAGTGAGGTGCATAATATGCATAATATGCAAAAAAAAAGCTTGCTGAAAATAGAGTGACTTGGTTGTTCCCATCAGGGCCTGATGGGTGACTGCACAGCTCCGGACAATAAATCAGTAGAGGATATTTGAGGTAGGAGTACAAACCTGTTATCTGAAAACTTTCCAGGAACACCTTTTAGTGGGATCCATAAAGCTGCAGAATTAAAATTGCACATTGGATGTCAGTAGTTTGGAGGAAAGTCTTATAGACAATAATGGAGTACTCTTACTTGTGTTTTTGATGGCAGTGTGTGTAGACAACCACAGATAACCAGTGACTCTGAATACGAAGGTGATTTAGAAGAACCAGCCTCTAAAAGTGCAGAAGTTTTAGAGAAAATTTGTTTGGATTAATTTACCCTCTTTGGTGTGCAAAAGAGGGATAAATGATATTTTAAAAATCTGTGTCTAAATAACTCATTCTATGTCATAAGAAAGCCTTAAGCCACAGTTTAATTGATAGTGAGTTTATTTTTTTCCTTATATAAAATAATAGTGTGTGTGACTGGAACAGTGGTGCTCACGGCCATGTGACTGGTCTCTGGCCAGAGGTGTGTGAGTGGAAAGTGACTTGTATTATACCTGGATCGAAGCATAGAAAAACTAGGTCTTGACCTCCAGATACTGTTCTCTCACCACAGTAAACCCTGAAGCCTCTTATAGATATGATAGAGCCTTTATCAGCATACGGCCCCTGAGTAATTAAGTAGTGCCAGAGGTCCCATGTGACCCTTATATATCAGGAAATACACTTCTGTTGAGTAAGCCACTGTTTAGAGGTTGTTTTTACTGGGACATAAGTCTAGCATATTCCTTGTTTTAGTAATTTTTTTCTTTTTTTAAATGATTTTTTATTGTTATTCTATTACATTGTTCCAATTTTTCCCCCTTGGCCCTCCTCCACCCATCCTGCCCCTCACTCCCACAGTCAATTCCCATACTGTTGCTTGTGTCTGTGAGTCATTCATACATGTTCTCTGACTAGTCCCTTCCCCTTATTTCCACCCTTATCCCCCTTCCGCCCTCTGGTCACTTTCAGTCTGCTCCATGTTTCCATGCCTGTGGTTCTCATTTGTTTGTTAGTTTATTTTGTTCATTAGATTCCTATTATAGATGAGATCATATGGTATTTGTCTTTCAGCAACAGACTTGTTTCACTTAGCATAATACTCTCCAGTTTCATCCATGCTTTCGCAAAAGGTAGCAGGAGTTCCTTCTTTCTTTCGGCTGCATAGTATTCCATTGTGTAAATGTACCATAGCTTTTTGATCTACTCATTTACACATGGGCGCTTAGGTTGCTCCCAGCACTTCGTACTGTAAGCAGTGCCACTATGAACAAAGGGGTGTGTAAGTTCTTTTGAAATGGTTATTTGGGGGTTTTAGGGTATATTCACAGCAGTGTAATTGCTGGGTGAAAAGGCAGTTCCATTTTTAGTCTTTTGAGGAAATTCCATACTGTTTTCTACAGTGGCTGCACCAGTCTGCATTCCCACCAACAGTGCACTAGGGTTCCCTTTTCTCTGTGTCCTCACCAGCATTCGTTATTTGTTGATTTGTTAATGATGGTCATTCTGACAGGTTTGAGGTGATAACTCATCGTGGTTTTAATTTTGCATCTCTCTGATGGCTAGTGATGCTGAACATCTTTTCATATGTCTCTTAGCCTTCTTTATGTCCTCCTTGGAGAAGTATCTGTTCAGGTCCTTTGTGCATTTCTTAATTGGATTGTTTGTCTTCCTGATTTTGAGTCATATAAGTTCTTTATATATTTTGGAGATCAAACCCTTGTCTGATGTATCATTGGCAAATATGTTCTTCCACAAGGTCAGTTCCTTTTTCAGTTTGATAACGGTTTTCTTAGCCATGTGGAAGCTTTTTAGTTTGATGTAGTCCCATTTGTTTATTTTTTCCCTTTATTTCCCTTACCCTAAGAGATATATTGGCATATATTGTTTCGTGGCATATCTGAAATTTTCCTGCTTATGTTTTTCTTCAGGACTTTTATGGTGTCACAACTTATATTTAAGTCTTGTATCCATTTTGAGTTTCTTCTGGCGTATGGTATAAGCTGGTGGTTGAGTTTCATTTTTTTGCATATACCCGTCCAGTTCTCCCAACACAATGGAGTGAAGAGGCTATCTTTACTCCATTGTATGCTCATGCCCCTTTGGTCAAATATCAATTGACTGTAAAGACTTGTGTTTATTTCTGGGCTCTCTATTCTGTCCCATTGACCTACGTGTCTGTTTTTATGCCAGTACCAGACTGTTTTGATTACAGTGGCCTTGTAGTATAGTTTGAGACTGTGTATTGTGATCCCTCTTACTTTGTTCTTCTTTCTCAAGATTGCTGTGGCTATTCGAGGTCTTTTTTGGTTCCATATACATTTTTGAAATATAGGTTGTAGATCTGTGAAATATACCATTGGTATTTTAATAGGAATTGCATTGAATCTATAGATTGCTTTGGGTAGCATGGACATTTTAATGATGTTAATTCCTCCAGTCCATGAACATGGTATATGTTTCCATTTGTTTGTGTCTTCCTTAATTTCTTTCTTTAGTGTTCTGTAGTTTTCTAAGTACAGGTCTTTTACCTCCTTAGTTAAATTTATTCCTAGGTACTTTATTTTTCTTGTTGCTATAGTAAATGGAATTTTTTCCCTAGTTCCTTTTCCTGATATTTCATCGTTGGTGTACACCAATGCCATCAATTTCTGAATATTGACTTTGTATCCTGCAATTTTGCCAAATGCCTGCTATTAGGTCAAGTAGTTTTTTGGTGGAGACTATAGGGTTTTCTATGTACACTATCATGTTGTCTGAGAATAATGACAGTTTTGCTTCCTCCTTTCCAGTTTGGATGCCTTTGATCTCTTTTTCTTGTCTGATCATTATGGCTGGAATTTCCAGTACTATGTTGAATAAGAGTGGTGAAAGTGGACACACTTATCTTGTTCCTGATCTTCAGGGGAAAGGTTTTATTTTTTAATTTTTTATTGTATTTTTTTACATTACCTTTTATTTATTTTATTTTTTAAAGATTTTATTTATTTATCTTTAGACAGGAAGGAAAGGAGAGAGGGAGAGAAATATCAACGTATGGTTGCCTCTCGTGTGTCCCCTGCTGGGAACTGGCCTGCAACCCAGGCATGTACCCTGACTGGGAATCAAACCGTGGTTATTTGGTTCACAGGCCTGCACTCAATCCACTGAGCTACACCAGCCAGGGCTTATTTTGTTTTCTAAAGGGAGTGCAAAGTAGGGGGATTGTCATTTTGTTTATTTTTTAAAAAAGATTTTATTTATTTATTTTTAGAGAGAGGGGAAGGGAAGAAGAAAGAGAGGGAGAGAGATGTCAGTGCGGGGTTGCCTCTCACATGGCCCCTACTGGAGACCTGGCCTGCAACCCAGGCACGTGCCCTGACTAGGAATCGAACTGGTGACCCTTTGGTTCACAGCCTGCACTCAAGCCACTGAGCTACACCAGGCAGGGCTACATTACCTTTTAGTTCCCTTACACTTCCCTCCATTTAGCAATCACCACACTGTTGTCCATGTCCATAAGTCCTTCTTCCTTTTTGCTCAATCTCTCCACTCCCTAACCTCCCCCCGCCCACCACTAGCTGTCATCCTGCTCTCCGCCTATGACTTTGTAGGGAAAAGCTTTTCGTTTTTGCCCATTGAGTATAGTGCTGGCTATAGGTTTCATGTATATAGCTTTTAGTATGTTGAGGTATGGTCCCTCTATTCCCACTTTGCTGAGTGTTTTTATCATAAATGGGTGCTGGATTTTCTCAAATACTTTTTCAGCATCTGTTGATCGTTTAATTTTTGTCCTTCATTTTGTTTATGTGGTTTATTATGTTTATTGATCTGTGAATATTGTACCATCCTTTTATCCCTGGGATAAAATCCCACTTAATTATGGTATGTGATCTTTTTAATGTATTTCTGAATCTGGATTGCCAATATTTTGTTGAGGATTTTAGCATCTATGTTCATCTGAGATATTGGCCTAGCATATTCTTACTATAACACTATAATCCATCCAACAACCAATGACATCTTACATTTGATGAAATATAGTGTAGGAAGACTCTGTGGTGTGCTGTAAGCTTTCATGGGAGAGGGAGGAGTCCCTGATTTCTAGCATTTGCCTATTTTCTTGGTGTAAATACTCCCATCATGGGCAATTTCAAGTTATTAATGTGACATCAACCAGCTTGCTAAATTCCTCAAATTTTAACAATTTGGTCTTGTGAATCAATACAAGAGGCTCCAGCACACCATTAAACATGTGCCACAAACATTCCCCCAGTTAACATTTTTCTTGTGGAACATTTCTCAATTTTTGATACCCAACTTCATAGAACACATATATTTCTTGATATGTCATTTTTGACTAATGTTTTTGTAGGAAAAACGTGTTACATTTTCAAAACTCAACAGAAAAAATTGTAAAGCACTATGTAGGAAAATTAATATAATTGGTAGAAAGTCAGAATCACGTGCACGCACTTTAAAAAGTTGACATTGTCAACGAAGGTAAGTTTCTCCATCACTGGTACTAAGAGAGACATCACAGCATAAAAAGCAGCTGTTGAGAACTGTGTCAACTCTTTGATCTGCAAGCATTATTTAGTCATTTTACATCATAACATGTAGCTTGTAACTTACATGTATACATCTTTCTATGTTTTTGTTAAGAAGTTTTTGGTGGTTTAGGGCTGATGTATAACACATTATAAATTTTCCCATTTAAAATCAAGGAAAAGCTTCCAGTTAGTTTTTTTTGTGTGTAGAGTCTGATTTTCAGTAATGCATTACTGACATTAAGAGGGAGATGCCAATTACATAACCACTAAACGTTTATCTCATATGAGCTATAGCATATAAATTTATTGACATCTATGTTACCTACTCAGGGAACTTTTTGCATAATTCTTGGGTTTTAATTATGTTCAGATGGACAAAACAGCTGGAGAGCTAATTTGTGGATGGTTAGAGCAAATAATTCTTACATTTCTAATATGGTTTAAAATGAATGGTACAACATTTGTTACTATCTATTTTAAGGTAGGAGATCGATTCAGAGAATAGTTAACAACCTTAGCTAATTTATGTCCTCAAATGTCTTTCCTTTGGACCAACACTTTCATCCTATACCCTCTCAATCCTGATGAGTTAAAAGGAGACTGAAACCCTTCTTCAGACTCTTCCCAACACTGTCACTTTTTACTCCTTTTATTGTGGGTAAGGTCAGTCTGTGGACAAAGCAAAAGGCACTTTAAGTAAGCCTTCCTATCAAAGTATACTTTTATACCTGTCATAAGGTCTGACATTTTGCTGATAGAGCTTTAGCCTTTCGTGTCTTGAAAGTCTAGAGTCTTAAAGAGTTCTCTGGGAAAGATCACATCTTAAATTCTTTGCTATCTAATTCCTCAGAGACATTAAGACAATTAGTTGAGGTCAAACTCTTGAGAGAAAAGATCAAAGTCTCCTCCTAGGGAAAGGTTTGTTCTAAGAAGGGAGAAACGAGGTGAGAGGGAACTAAAACAAACTTCATCTACTTGACAGTGTAGTCTGGAATTCCCTAGAAGTCCCTGACATTTACCCTAATGGACCATGTTATCATTACCCCAAGGAGACCCCAATCCAGCCCACACAGATTGCGTATTCCCTCACATATACCAATGAAAAGAACCAAATTGTTTTTTAGATGGCATCTCAAAGCTCCTCTCCTTTTATGCTGCTAATTATGTGATTCCACACATCACATAGTATTGAATCTTATCCCCAGTGTGAGCCCTTGCCCAGGCAAATAAATAGGCGAGTACCTAGAATTCCCTAACTGCTTTCATCTACAGACTTGCTTCTTTGAGTGGCCTATGGACAAGCATCATCAGCTTCTCTAGAAATATAGAATCTTAGACTTCACCCCAGACCTGCTAAATCAGACTCTGCATTTTAATAGGTCCACTGTTGATTAAAATGCACATTAATGTGTGAGGAGACTCATCAACAGTACTTACAAAGCTAAGGAAGCTCTGAGGACAGCTGTACCATTTCTCAAACAAGCATCTGGTATATAGCTGAACTTGGTGGTCTATAAACATCTAGAAGTTTCATCACTGAAGCGAAAACTTGTAGGATTCTTTAATTACTATACAAAGTTGAAATGGATTGCTTATAGAAATAGAGCCTATTCAGGAATGACAGATGAGTTCTAGCCTGTTTTTATTGAATACTTCTCCCTGGTACATAGCATAGCCTTCTTTCTATATTTTGTTTGTTTCAGGGTTCCTGTGGAATACTCGAGCCTCAGGTTCTCTCTACATTTATGTGCTATACATACAGGCTGTCCAATAACAGGCTAATTATACAAGACATTCTTTGTTAGTTGATTGTTTGACACCTTGATTATTTCATGTTTAATGCAGTACTTTAATATTTGAAATCATTCTGTATTGCTTAAAGCACTGTATCATCCTACAATCACAGCATTTCAAAGTTTTTGCTTAATTCTTCAGGGTGTTTAAAGTACGCCTCTTATTTGCTGCTGGAATTCCCCCTAAACATCCAACAATTGGACATCTTCCTTCTGTTTGAATACTTCTAAAGACATGACACATACTTCCTCCTACATCAATCTCTTCTAGTTTTGAGCAGTTTCAATTTGCAGAAGTTCTTTCTCATACTGGTTTCAAATTTGTCACCCATTGATCTTTATAATTATTTATCATTGCAGTTACTAATTGTATACCATATTTCCCTTAGCTAGTTAGTATATTCTTTTTTGTTACTAGGAAAATTGGGAACCAAGATGCAGAAATATTACAGGACAGTTCCAAAGGCCATCAAAAAGCACATGAAGAAACCAAGACTAGAAGGTATTTCTTTCTCTGTAATTTACAGTTCTGTTCACCAGACTGTCTGCCAAGAAATGCTGCTCTGTGACCAGTGCTGTGATAGACACAAGCAAAAACATCAGTTCCTGGGAAAGATCATGGATGAGGGTGTGGTAAAAAATCCAGAAATTGTGTCCCTCCCTTCATGGGTCAAACATCTGGCAAACATCCTGGGGTAGGATCTACGGCCAGAATCCACCATGGGGAGCTGAAACGTTCCCACAAAGGAGATTTGATTCTCTGGCAGCTGACAATTTTCCTTTGTGAAATGGGTGTTCCTGGCACTCCATGAAATTCCTCCCTCCCTATGCACTCTTTTTTCTCTCCACCCCCGCACTCCACACCCTACTGCACACACCCTCCCACTCCTGCATCAATAAAACCCCTCCCTAATGTACATTCTGCACACACACATGCCCCCACAACTTCCTCTGCAAACACACCCACACAGCTCTCGGATGTACACCAAGGCAGCACAAGGCTTTCTGTCTCCTGCCCTCATCCTCTCCTCCACTCAGCCTTCTCATGCTACAGTAAAAGCATATCTACTACCCCTATTCCTCTTCTCATTATCTCCATCTTATTGTATGGTTTTCCTTCACCCCATCCCAGCCTGCCCCACTTTGCTACCTGGGCCTGGGAATGCTGGCACTGTAATCCTGTTCTGCACATTTGTAATCTGGAGCTGTCACAAGCAGGAAAGTAGTCAGCCTGCATGTGCCTGCCTGTTCTTCACCCACAGCTAGGCTAAGACGGAGGATGGAAAGAAGCTGGCAGTCAGTCCTATTTCTGGAAACTATAAAAACTCTTGTCCCCCCACCCCCCTCTTAAATTCCTGGAGGAACCAATGTAGGCCCCACATTAGCCGACATCATTCCTGCTTCCTTCTGACTCTGTTGTAGATCTCCCTCTCCTTTTTTCAGATGCCCTGACAGCAGAGTGCCTGTGGTGGCATCCCTCACATCCTGCCCATTGTGAGAAATTGCTCAGGGCTAGGAGATCCCATAGAGGATATAAAAGACAATGAAAGAGGGGAGTACGATTGATTGCATTTAACCAGAACCTTAGATAATGTAAACATTTGCTAATCCCCCTGCAATCTATTTACAGACATAACCTTGAAAAAACTGCCGAATCAATGAAATACAGAAAATAGCCAGTTGATAGTGTTTCCATACTCCATGATAGCACCAGTAGCTTCACGGGGATTTAAAAGTGGTCTTCTTGGGCACATGACCTGACACAGTTGCGTGGGTTTCTTGTTTTTCTTTGGTGAGGCAGATGGTAGTTTAGCTAAATAAACATTAAGAACAATGGGGAGTCCTTTTTCCTTTCCGCACTAAGAAGACATGAATTTTTAATAACAGCTGCTGTTTGCATGAACTAAATATTAAGCATAGCCTACCACATTGTGTTGGACCTTAAACAAGTACGATAGATACTGTTTTTCCTCACTGAAAATTGACCATCAAAAAAGGATTATTTCAACGGGACAAAAAAGAATATGTGAACAAATAGCCAGAAACAGTTTTGATCACTTCCTTTTCACATTAAAAAGAAAAAAAGAATAGCGATTCCCTGCTTTCCAAGGAATAAAGTCCCAATACATAAATTTGGCATTCAAGAACCTACTAATTTGAGTCCTGTACTCCTTTTCAATTCTGTCTTCCATTTCCCCTCCAAGGTAGTAGTCTATGCACTGGACTCATTGATTCCCAAACACAGTCTGAGCCTTTCCACAGAATCTCAAGGCTAGGAATCCTGTCATCTTTTTATGGTTATTGCTCATGGTTCCTAGCCCAGCAATTTATGCATAATTTTGTAGTTGCTGAATAAACATTTGCTGAAGACAAGCTTCATGAGAACAGGGTAGTTATAATTAGGGCAAAATTAGAATTTGCAAAGCACAATGCATAAAGTTTAAAGGGTATGTCATGTCTACCTAGAAAGTGATTATTTTTTTCTAAAGCCATTACCCTTGAAGCATTCTTGTTCACCGGCACTGTTTCTCCGTTGCCATAACTGCCCAACAATGCTAATATATATTATGGCTCTAGGATGTGCTTATTCAACCTCACATGTCCAGGCTTCACATCTCTTTAGACTGGGTTTTACCAGAGCCTAACAGGTTGCTGTCACCACCTGTATCCAAAACACACAGAAAACAAGTCAGCACAGCACAAGTGGAGACTAGAACCAGACCCCCCATAAATTAGTTAATTCACTCTCAATTCAGTATGTTGTAGAAATACAGTCTTTAGGGGTGTATTAGTATTGACATGTTTCATTAATTCTTTCCTCATGGGGAACAACTCTCTCCCATATTTCCCATCCTCTTAATGCTTAACTGCATTTTGTTGCTTCCTGTTTCCTTTAATATCAGTAAAATCTCTTTAGGTCCAGACTACCTCCCATCAACAAGCCTTGGAAGTTCAGGCTAGTTCTAGAAATCATTCTTTCCAGCCATGGGATTCAGACAATTTGAGTTCCGTTGTAACAAATACAACCTGGTTAAACAAATTGTCAATAATTTTTCATGGTGATGAGCATTATAAAAAATAAATCAGCAACTCTTCACAGTAATTGTGAATATAGGTCACTAAAATTCACAGATGATCATTAATGCTCTTTCTGACTATTAACTTCAGTTTCTGCCTTTCTCTTAACCAACACGTTTTGAAAACCAGATTCATATAAGAGAGCAATTTAATTTAATCTCATCTGTTCGACTACCTTTTACAATGACTTAGAGATACCAGTAAGTTGAGAAATGGCTTACAAGAGAAACAATGAAAGAAGAGAAGATTTTGAATGCATCTCAGACTACTGCATGATCAGGTCATGAACAGATGAGAGCTCAAAAAAGCTAAACTGGGTTTTTTTTTTAACCTTTGGTAGTACACTGCAAAGGAATTCTGAGTTTAGTAAAGTAAAACTTTTTATTAAAAATTATTTTATTACATCAGATACTTCTGAATTTGAGCTTTGAATTAAAAATAATTGAACAGAGTTTAGAGGGTGGTAGTGGGGCTGGACTGGGAGAGAGGAAGAACCATTTGTTTAGGATGGTGGGGACCTGACATTTTGGGAGACACTGTGGAAAGAGGTAGAGTCCAGAAAGTAAGTGAGTAGTCGCCTAGGGCTGCGGTAGGGTTGGGGAGGGGAGGGGAAGGTTGGGGTGACAGCTAAGGGGTGTGGAATTTTATTTTTTGAGGTAATGAAAATATTCTAAAATTGATTAGGGTGATGGGTACGCAACTCTGAATATACTAAAAGCTGCTGAATTGTATGGTATGTGAAGTATAGCTTAATAAAAACTGTTAAAAGAAAGAGAGAGACAGTAAAGATGGGTTTGAGAATTTATTTAATCTCATCTGAATTCTGTTCTGACTCATTCCAGTCCAATTTTGAAACGATTTTTTTTTTCATAAGCATATAAGTCTTAATTGCTCTCAGGTATATTCAAGCCAAGAAAAATGTGAAAGCTACTTGAGTTCATGAGGTTTCTTCTGGGGGAACTAGCAGGGGCTTGAATAGCAAGCCACTGTACCTTCGACCCATTTTCTGTTTATCTTGCAACAAGTTTAAGAAAATAAAGGTTTTGTGGTAGGAATAAATGTGAAGTTCATAAAGAAGTTCCTGGCATATGCAGGGCACTGAATGAATCATAGTAATTATTATCATAAATGGTGTATGTTGCAACTCTACCATTGGCCCAATATCTTAAGCATATTATTTTATTAATCCTGAGAATACCTGCAGCTGTCCAGGTAGGCTAGGTTATGCTGAGGTAACAAATAATACCAAAGTCTCAGTGGCTTAAAAAAACAACCCAAAGATTTATTTTTTTTTCCTCAATGTACATGCTCATCATTTGTTGGCTTGGGGCTTCACTCTGTGCCATCCTTATTCTAGGACTCATTTAAAGAGCTGGTATGATCTGGAATACTTCTGGTCACATGGCAAAGGAAAGAAGAATATGACAAATTACACACAGATTTTTAAAATCTTTTATACCTGGAGATGACACATTACTTCGCTCACATTTCACTTTCTAAAGCAAGTCCCGTGGGAGAGGGGAGGGAATTTCAGGGAAAAAGGGAGGGGATTATAGGAACAAGTATAAAGGACACATGGACAAAAACTAAGGGGGG
>PVKM010005938.1:0-46017 GCA_004027735.1 Carollia perspicillata | reverse complement strand
GGACACAAATGGCTTAATCACATTGACCAATTTCCTCTCCCCTCAACATCTTTCAGCAATTTCCTTTAGCATGCTCCCATGTTTAAAAAGTCTCCCACTTTTTGTTCCAACAGAGTTAAGGTCAGTTTATACTGAAGTCATCTCCCTTACTGCAATAGCCTGAATAAAATCTGTCTTGCCATTTTTAACGAATATCCAGCTCTGTATCTCTTTGACAATTTGAGCCTGATTTATTTGTGCCTGAGTTGCTAAGCTGGCATTAAAAGAAAAAGGACATAATGAAACAACTCCGGAGGGCAGTGTGGTTTGTGTATGTGATGGGGGCTGTGGATTCTGCAGTGAGTCCACACCATTTGTTAGTTCCTCAAAAGCTAAGGGCATATTGCTGCATGCAAGATAGGAAGAACGTTCAGAAAAGAAACTCCAAAAGCCTTTTCTTATGTAAACACACATCTAGCTAGGTTGGGGATGAACTGCCTTTCAAAGTGGGACACCAATTTCATTTCTCTTTTTGGTTGTGCAAGAGAAAGAGCAGGTGACCACCATAAGATGGGCTTTCCCAGCAGAATTCCAGCAATGGAAGGGACAGCAGTGGAATGAATCCCTATGTCTCTAAAAATTGGCCCACAGGCCCTCTGGTCAGGTCTGTTACAGATGGCCACTGGCAGCCAATATCTGGGCAAATCAGATAATCTGCAACAGAGTTTCTCAGACTTGGAACTGTTGGCATTTTGGGCCAGATAATTCTTTATTGTTGAAGGTTGTCCTGTGTAGGACATTTAACAGCATCCCAGGCTTATACTTTCTGGATCCAGTACGATCCCTCTCCCTCCGTGGTGGTAACCAACCATGTCTCTAGGGATTGCCAAATATTCCATTGGGAGCAACACTATTTCTGGTTGAGAACCACTGATCTACAGGGAATGTTTGGAACCTTCCCAGATTTTGGTTTATTTCTCAAGTATTTTAGATGGATACATTTTGGGGTTCCAGGAAACCTTTTTTGTAATCAGTCATGGGTGTGATTTTGGTTACAAGCAAAGCATTTTTCTTCTGGTGTTTTTTTATTGGTATCGGTTTTATTTAGTTACCTTATTTATCTTTAAGTCTGGACCCACATCCCACAATTAGACTTATTATCTATCTATCTATCTATCTATCTATCTATCTATCTATCTATCTATCATCTATCTATCTATCTATCATCTATCTATCTATCTATCTATCTATCTATCATCTATCATCTATATATCTACCTATCTATCATCATCTGTCTGTCTCTGTTTACTAAAGTATTGTCTACAACTACATGTAAGCCAAGGAAACAGCCACTTTCTTTCACGCAGAAGCTCTATAGGTGTCATTTACTCCTGGGCCTCCACTTTTTCTGGCATCATACTGTCAATGCCTTGGCATTCTTTTCCTACCTCTCTGTCCTCCCTACCCAAAGCCTGACATTCTTTTCTTGTTGATAGGTTTTTAGTTTTTCCATATTTAGAGTCCCAGATGCAAGACGTCTTGACTGACATCTTGTCTTCCATCCTTCTTGGAGCATCTCCTTCCTGGCCCAATACCCAGAGTGATGAGATGCCTATTAAAAATTCTTTTTTGTGTCTCCATTTCCTTTTCAGGTTCTACCCCAGTAAGCCTGGAATGAGACACGCTGCCTTTCTGAGTTACAAGATGACATGGGAATCCTCTCTGTGAGAGGATTGCAGTCATGCCTTCTGGCTTGACTACTGCTCACTTCAAGGAAATGGAATGATAAAGAATGTGGCTCCATGGATACTCACCCATGTAGAAGTACAGGTGCTGCTTTTCATAGTCAATGTATTTGATTTTCTTCTTGCCATACTGAATGGAGAGAGAATACAACATAGGTAAGAGACAATACTTCTGGCCATTATAGTCAAGGATATCTGTGTGTTTGTGTGTGGCTAAAATCTCTGTGGAAAGAGCCAGCTGATCAGAATTCATTGGCTGTTGAACTGGAGGCACTAGAAGAAGCAGAACTGGCATGGGAAGAACTATAGTGGCATGTTTTTGCTTTAACTAAGTGTGGGCAATTCTTGCATGGATAGTTTATTCCATTTGACTGTGGGGATTTTACTCATGGTTTTTTTTTTATTCCCGTGGAAGCTATTTTAAGATATTTTTGTCCTTATATAAAGTGGAATGGTGATTGAAAAGGCACATTTTGAATGAGTTT
Organism: Carollia perspicillata; assembly: GCA_004027735.1. Taxonomy (NCBI): domain Eukaryota; kingdom Metazoa; phylum Chordata; class Mammalia; order Chiroptera; family Phyllostomidae; genus Carollia; species Carollia perspicillata. Next base: position 43,808 of record PVKM010005938.1, on the reverse strand, counting down.
TTCTAGCTTTTCTTTAACTACAATGTTCACAATTCTATTTGAAGCCCAGTCTCTATCTATATGCATTCATTCAACAGGTATTTATTGAGCGGTCATGTGATTACAGGTATAGGCATGGCACCTCCTATCTCTCCCATCTTTCCTCATTTGTATTCGATCATGGATCTCATGCTGTAATTTACTATTTGTAAAGCCCAATGGTATTTATATGATCTCAGTACTGGGCATTTGGTTACTTTTCTAGGGGTCTCCTTCATTAATTTAATTTGTTCTCAGTGTATGAAACAGTAACTACCTTGAGAACAGGCATGATATTCTCCAGTAACTAGAAGACAATCAATAAATGTTTAACTGGAGAAATGAATACATTAACGGTAATCCACATCCCAGTCTATACTTTTGCTGTATATTCATTAAGTTACACTATAGGCCACAATGGCAAACACAAGGCCTGTGGGCTGAATTAGGCCTTCCACCCTGTTTTATCCGGCCCAGCACCTTGTTTCTACCCGGTGGCAGTGCTGAGCAACTTGCCCTTAGTTAAGGAGTAGTTACATTTATATAGTCCTACAATTACATTCAGCCCTTTGAAGGCAACTGTGAGGCTGATGTGGCCCCCAGTGAAAATGAGTTTGACACCCTCTAGGCAGTGCTTGACTCTTGCTTTCCCCATTCTTTTAATACTTTCCCACCTATGTAAGTATACATTTATTCTCTTATTAGGAGGGTAGGATTGGTCCTTCCATCTTGTATTATCACAAATAAAAAGAAATATCATGATGGTGAGGTAATAATATCTATTTACAGTTATAGAAGATTTAATGAGAGAAAGCAAATATTCAGGACTCATGAAACTACTTTTAATGTGAAACAACGGAATTTTAGGGTTTAAATAATTTAAAGTAATTTTTTTGTGCAGTAGCTTTGAAACTATGTATATCGATACCAAAGGATATGTCCCAAGAGCAGCTGTGAAACTTGGAGAGATGTCCTCCATCATTTGTAAAGCTTTAGAGAAGGTGCTTCTGGAGAAGGCCAAGTGGCTTCATGATCTCTATTGAGCCAAATTTTGCTTTGTCAGGGGGATAGTTAGAGAAATCAAGTGTCACACTTTTAGTGATGAGCACGAAGTTTACAAACATCAGAGAAGTCCAGTTTGTTGGTGGAGCCATGGTCAAAAGCAAATGATTCACTGTCACAGGCAAGGATTTTGTTTTTCAAAATCTAGGCAAGAGAATTTCTTTACTAATCTAGTCAGAGAAGAGTAGTTTCCGAAAGCCGGGAAAACCTATTTTCAAAGAGTTGCACAATTTTTGGTTTATGTACCACAAGGCCCAGGAAGCAACTGACAAAACTACATTCTTATTTTTATAAACCTCCTAAATACTTTTAGAAGAAGATAGCAGCTTCTTCCTAAGTACCTGACTTTAGACCTCCTCTGCTGAAAGAAGACCTCCTCCTAAGAAACTTGGTGCTCATCCTTTACAATAAGTGAGAAATGCTGGAGCTGACTTTTCCCTTCCTTTTACTGTCATTTAAGAAGTACAAATTAGGGGTAGGATCTTGAAGTGTCTAAGAAGCATTTGGGCTGTGATTCATGTAGAAATGAACCTAGATGAACATGAACTACAAATAGCAGCACAATCTCTTCTAACTGAGCTAGAATTAGCTGAACTAACTAGACTTAGATATTTGTGCTTTAGCGCTTACTGAATGTACTGACCTGTCTTCCCTGAGTGGATGTCTCCATGTCTTTGCAGTCATTGCCAATCTCAGACACCTAGTTTTACCATCTAACATTAGCAAAGCCTCAGAGCTAGTGGCAGGAACTACGCAGGGATCTGCTTGTCACCGGGGTTGCTCAAGCAGAGTGATATGGGTTATCTTTCTTATGCTAAGAGGTTATACTGAATAACTTTTTAGGACAAAGACTCATGCACTCCACTTCTTTTCATTTTAGAACCCCAGATTCAGTTATTTCAAATCTATATTCTGTACCCCAAAAGGAGAGATGTTCTCAGGACATGCATGATGCTGAGAGCTCCAGTTTGATCTTTCCAAGATGAGGCAATAGGCCTTCCTAAGAACCACTTCTAAGAACTTCTGGTGGTCAGGATTTCTAAACGTACCTTGACAGGTTGCATATCTCCAAGGAGGAAAAGTGGGCCCATATCAATATCTGGATCTTTTGGGTAAATATTTGGTTTTACATGATGTTGGAAGTGTCGGTAATTCCACCAGTTTGCTGACAGGCCCTGAGGAGAAGAGGGGGTTCATTAGCTTTGGTGAGGTTTCCCTTTTGAAATATCCTCCATGATCTGAGTTTGCTGCATGCATCTCCCAAGTCAAAATAAGACAGCTGAGTTTCTCAAACTTGCACCCACTGCTGAGTCACAGAACTATTATTCATTGGACAGCAGCTCTCAAAGCCTAGGAACCAGTAATTATGTGATTCAGGAACATAAGTTCAGGCTCCAACAACTCCTGATAATAAGAACCTGTTGAAATTAAATATTTTTCCATCTTTCCTTTTTGATTCTTATTTTTAAAAAAATTCTGGAGGTAGGTGGGGCAGAGAGTATTTTTCCCATTTTTTCAAAAAAAAAAAAAAAAGAAACCTTAGCTTTAAGATTTTAATTAGTTCTGAGGTGGAGGATGACCCCAAGAATCCTACTTCAATGAATATTTCAAAGAACCATGGATCTGAAGTGATCTCCTAGGGGAGCTTGGCTCAGATCATTGTATGTCCAGGCTTCAGTGCTCTCATATAAAAATAAATGATAATAAAAATATTTTAGCCTTGGCCATATAACTCAGTTGGTTTGAGATAAGCCACAGTTGTGAGTTCCGTCCCCTGTCAGGGCACATACAAGAATCAACCAATAAATGCATAAATAAGTGAAACAAAAAAATCAATGTTTCTCTCTCTCTGACTCCCTTTCTTTCTATCTTTAAAATAATATAAAAAATATTTTAGCCAATGCCATACTGGGATCATCCCTGATTAGTAGGTTGTTTGAGATTTTATCTCTCTTAATTAAAGTCTGAAGGGCTTTAACAGAGCAAAGAATTTAGAGGCACACCAACCCAGTTTCATATATCAAATGAATAAATATTGCTATGTGATTTGGGCAGATTACCCATCCTCTTTAAAGCTCAATTTCATCTCTAGTGCATATAGTATCATGATATTTACCTCCTCTCCATTTGTGGAGATATAAGATGTTGTATGCAAAATGTTGGCACATTGAGATAATTAATATCCTCTCTTTCCCCTATGGTGTTAATCATTTACAGAAGAATAAGCAGCAGTAGGTTTTTATTGTGTATTTGATATCTCTCAATCACTGTCTATATATGTTTTAGATCTTTATTGTGCAATATGGTAGCCATAGCCACATGTGTCTATTGAGCATTGGAAATGTGACCAAATTAAGATGGGCTGAATTTTGAAGATTCAAGATTAAAAAACAAGCAAAAATATCTTAATAATTTTTAGACTGATTTCTTGTTAAAATGATGATATTTGAATATATAAAGTAATGAAGTTACCTTTCAAAATGTAGCTACTAGAAGATTTATAATGACTTATGACATTTTAATGTGACTTTCATTATATTTCTATGTTCTATGTTGGTGTATACACACTATACATCTATGGTACAGGAAATAGGTTTGTTTGAAAAATCTGTTAACACTGTCTTTCCATAGTCTTCATTGCAGTTTTCTTTCAGCAACCATCCCTAAACCCTCAGTCCATCAGGAGCAGTCTTCTTACTTCTAATACCACCCCCAGTGTCCTTCCAGTGGACTCTCTCTCTCTAGTCCAGCTCTCTCTCCTGAATGTCATACTTGAATGGGAAATATCACTTTCCAACATTTCCTTTTGGATGTCTCATGACATCAAAACTTAACATGGGCTCATCAATTTCTGGTCTTTCTTCTGGGGCCCTACGGACTGTATTTCTCCCGTCAAATACCACCCACTCACTCTCATAATTGTGTATCCACTCATTTATTCACCCATTCATTATCTACTTTGAAGTATGTGCCTTGTGTCAGATATGGAGCTAGGCAGTATTTGGCATATAGAGATAGACATGATAAAAGGGCATTCTCACACTCATGGAACTTAATCTATTGGGAGCAACAGACAATGAAGCAAGGACACCGTGATAAACAATGATTCTCTTTTTCAATTAATCCTCTGAGAGCCAATATCTTGGCCTCCTCTACTACCTGACTATACCCTTAAACCAATGACTGTCTCTGGAAATTGGTAATATGAGAGACAGGTATTGATTCATGAAGGTCAGAGAGCATCTGCTCAAGGTCAGGGACCTTAGAACAGTGGTCAGAGTGGTCAGGGTGTGATCTAATGCAGCTGGCTCCTCCCTGGATCCTCTGTTTGGAAGCCACAATTACCAGAGACAAGGGAGAGAGTGACCCATGGGGAAGTGAGGATTATCAAGTACCTGCAAAAATAGGCTACCCTGTACCAAGTTCCATATAGGAGTCACTCTAAATCATTCCTCATTTCCACATTAGGTTCTATCTTAGGGCATCATCCAGGCTTGGACTGAAACCATCATGGATGTAAGATCTGCCACTCGGGTATGGCCTTGGGCAATTTCCTTATCTGTAAAATGCTTGCAGTTACTAGAAGGATTTCAGGAAATAACAGGCTTTGCACTCTTCCCCCGCCCAAAATGTTTTAAGATGTAGTCATGGAAACAATATAGGCCAGATTTTCAAAGAGGGTCTTAATTTCAACTATTCTCCTTCTTTATCCCTATAATAACATTTGTTGCTCATAGTTTACAAAATCTCCACACTGGAGGAAGTGGGTAGAAAATATGCTACAGGGAATCCATTTTGGTTTTCACATTGCAGAGAAGTCCAAAATGTATGTAGACATTTCATGGTTTATTTTCAAAAGGGCTCTTTTCTTATGTGAACATTGCAAAAATAAGAATGCATATGATTTTGCATAGTTAGTAGAATAAAATTCTAAAGAATCTCAATATTTGTTAATATCTGTGCCTTTTCCTCATGGAGAGGAGTGTAAATTAATGTGAAATCAAGTTTTGAAGTTTAAAATTGTCATGCATGTACAAGGTGGAGATGTTTGCTGTTTATAGGATAATTTTCTTTATTATCTGCCTCCCACTCGCTTTTCCTCCCCACAGGAAACTGTCTCTCCTGTACATAGTTGAAGCTTTCGGTATATTAATTTTGCTCACGAATCACTAGTTTTGTCTGCAAAGGGACAGAGTGCACTTGATTTGCTTTTACAGACATTTCTTATTTATTTACTTTGGTCAGAAGTCATCAAGATTATATTCTAAATTGTTTCTGGCCCTGGCCAGTGTGGCTCTGTTGCTCAGAGCATTGTCCCATACACCGAAAGGTTGTGGGTTTGATTTTCAGGGCACATGTCTAGATTCATCCCTGGTTGGGGCACATATTGGAGGCAACCGATCAATGTTTCTCTCTCACATCGATGTTGCTCTGTCTCTTTCCTCCTTTCTCTCTCTTTCTCCCCCTTCCTCTTTCTCTAAAATCTATCTATCTGTCTATCTATCATCTATCTATCATCATCATCTATCATCTATCTAATTTAAAAAATTATATGTGGAGACACAATTTATAGCAAGAGAGCTCTTTATAAATTTGGACCAATGGGAAAGCAGTGGTTTCTTTAAAAAGTATCAGCAAAGGTGGGGCTGATTTGAAATATTCCACACACTGGCACCAAATAAATTGCCAGTCATCTCCAGAGCAGATGACTTTTCCTCTGACTTCCTCAGAGTAGGGGAGAGAGAGTGAGAGGGTCCATCACCTGACTCTCACAATGACATAAGAAACCACTGCTTCCTATTTCTGTGTTAAAGATTTCTGAGTGAATTTGAGTGAATTTAAAAACACTTCTGGTAACCCTGGCAGATGAAGGGCAGAAGACTGTGCTTACAGGAATTTTCTTGTTAAACCTGTCATGTAAAATGACATTATTTATTCTAACCACTTGGAGGACATGTTTCTAATATGAATCCTGATCCAACTCTCTGTTATTTAAGCCTCAGTTTGCTCAACTGAAAGCAGGGCAGGATTATATTTAGAGGGTGATTCTAACCCAGTATCTTCCAAGTCAATACAATACATAATCACTTCAGTAAGAAAAAGCAATTAGGCTCTGAGCTAGTGCTCAAGAGTTTTTCCTAAGAGGACCTGGCTTGAGCGCAAAGATTTGGCTTAATGGAAGGCTCAGAGGCATTTCGTATTCTATTGGGCCAGGGTGTATAGTCACCAAATCCTAGAATGTCATAGAAAAGCAGAGGTCCAGTTTAACTTCTATTACAGATGACAACACTTGAGGGCCAGAGACAGAATGTGACTCCCTCAAGGCCATACAGTGAACATTATCAGGGTCAGGAATAGAAGTCATTCTTAGCACTTCTTGGTTGGCTCATTCATTCATTCACCAAATGTTTATTGAAGGCCTACTATGTGCTGGGCACTCTGTTGGGTGCTACATTGCAGTGGTGCGTAGAAAACTGTTGTCTGCCCTTCTGGAGCTTATGTTAGTGGGGATAAAACCAACTGCAATCCTGCCCACCTGCTTTTCTCCAGCAGTCTGCATTTTGCAACTTTTAGCTCTTGAACAGATTCACTTGAGCTTCCTTTTACACTCTCCCCATTTCTCTTCACTTTTACCTGTTCTCCTGCACTTTTTCCTTTATTTCTTCACAGCCCCACCCTTTCAGGGCTACCCAGTCTTGCTCAGTCCCCCTAGCTCCCCTACAATAAATGTTCAGAGCCCTCCTAAGAATAGTCTCATTCATGATTTTACAGGTCATATCTCCTTTTTTAAAGGCACAATTCTTCTGCCAGGTAGTTCCTTAACAAGGTACCAGGGATTAGGCCAAATAGTGTGCAGGTGTAAGAAAAAAAATGTTAGAACTTCTTAAATAAAAATAAGCCCTTTCCTCATAAAAATGTAAAATTCTAATTTTAATATACAATATAATGTTATACTATATATGAGTATATATATATCACTTATGTTATTAGTATATTTACATTTCTCTGTGGGGTATGCACAAACATTTCTTACTGATAGGGGTGCACAAGTAAGAACCACTGCCTTAGAAAATAACCTTCAACAATCCCGTCATCCTCCCTGAACATCCTGTACCTTGAGATGACACATCACAAATCTATGCATCAGGTGGTTCCACTTGGACTTCTTAAATATGGAAAGATGGCCCGTGTCATGCTGCAAAAATGAACTCTGGGCCTAGAAGAGATGCAGTTGTTAGAGGAGATGGGAAGGCAAGAAGAAATGAAAAATTGAATAGGTGATTCAAAGCCCCTTTGAGGGGAACAGTGGGAGATCTTGTCTGACCACAAGCCAACTGCACTTTCTAAGTCCCACACGTGTGGCATTCTTTCCCAGCCTTTGTGCAGGTGGTTCTCTCAGCATGCCATGCTCTCTTTGCCACTGTCAAAATGTTCCAGAGTAGAAACAGCATGGCCTTTGGAGTCAGGAAGATTTGTGTTCTAAACAATTCTTCACCACTTTTGAGCTGCATAACTATTGGTGAGTTACCCGCAGCTCTGAACTTCAGTTCTTCATCTGATAAGCAGGGATAATGGCAATTTACTTTTTTGGCTGTTGTGCGATGCAAATGCATGTAAAGTGCCCAGCTTATGCTAAGTACCAAACAAATGTTTGCTTCCTCTTTTGCTTCCGAAGTCACTTTTCAAGCAATAGTGAAAGTTGTCTTTAAGAAAATAGTTAACATACTGTAAATTGTGCTGCTATGAACATTGGGGCACATAGGTTCGTTTGGATTGGTGTTTCAGGGTTCTTAGAATATAATCCTAGCAGTGGAATTGCCAGGGCAAAAGGCAACCCAAGTGCCCATCAGTAAATGAATGGATGAGAAAATGATGGTACATTTACACAATGGAATTCTATGCAGCAGAAAGAAGAAGGAGCTCCTACCCTTTGCAACAGCATGGATGGAGCTGGATAGCATTATGCTAAGTGAAATAAGCCAGGCAGTAAAAGACAAATACCATATGATGTCACTATTAACGACAACCTAATCAACAAAATGAACAAGCAAGCAAAGTATAGACAAAGATGTTGAAATTGAGAACAGGTTGACAGTGATCAGAGGGGAGAGGAAGGGGATAATGGGGGAAAAGGGTAAAGGGCTTACAGGAACAATTATAAAGGACATATGGATAATAACAACGGGGTGGAAATGAGGGAAGGAGGCCAGGAGGGCTGGGGTGGTGCAAGGGTCAGGGGGAAAGGTAGAAAGCTGTACTTGAACAACAATAAGAAAAAAAGAAAATAGTTAACATAAAAAATTCTGGAATTAACACTGATGTTAATTCTCCATAAACTCTTCCCCAATCATCCCAATCAAAATTAAATGCCTCTTTTTGCCCTAACAGCACATGCTTGTTCCTCTCCTTGGCATCAGTGTCATTCTGTCATGTCATACGTTTGGATATTTGGATGACCATAACCCGCGCTGGATCGTTCATTTCCCGAGGGTGGCGGTCAGGTGCCTTTCCCTTTGTGTCCACAACAGTGATGTGCTCATAGAAGGCTACATTCAGAGACTCACATTTACTGAACAAAGACTTGTCAGATCTTTGTGCCAAGTGCAGATTGTCATTTATAGAGGAATCCAGATTTTTTTTCTCATATCAGATGTATTTTCTGCTCTCAAAGAATTCATGGCCTAATGTATTCATACATGCTGGTTGGTTAATAAATGAAAGATAAAAATGAGTTCTACCTGGCTGAAAACAGAACTTTCAGTTACTGAACTTTTGTGGACAAAATTGGGCAAAGAGTAGCAATGGTCATAAATTAAATATGTACATTATGCCAGTCACTGTGCTAGGTGTTTTACACATTAGCTTGTTTAGTCCCCCTCAAAATATTTCTATAGAACTTGTTATCTCCGTTTTACAGACAAGAACTTGGGTCCAGCAAGGTTTGATAACATGCTGGTGTCAGACACCAATGAGTAGCTTGCCAAGAAGTATCAAACAGCAGCTGACACCAATGTAAAGAGAGATGAAGAAATTCTGAGCCTTCCCCCAAAGCCATTGCCTGAGGTTAGGATATCTGCTTACCTGAGAAATTGTAAGAAGAAAGGGAATACATATTGTGATTGGCCAGCCATTGCCAAAATACCATAGCATTAGCCAAGCCAGGGCTTCCAAAATCAAGATCTGGATGAGGTGGAGGAAAAAGAATCCCAGGTTGGCGTGGAACATGTTCATTGTCTCTAATGTCCTCCTCAGTTCTTGGAAGTCTTCCACCAACTGGGACTGTGAGATATTCAAGGAAGAAATCAGTTATTTCAGGGGAAAGGGTACACGAGTGATCATAACTAATAATCTGTTTTATTAACTTATTAACACCTTAATTTTATGAATAAAAATTTACTAGCATTAAGAAATTTAATAGGGGGATTAAAAACAACAAACCACAAATAAAACATTTGAAAAATATTATTTTTTTCACTAGAAAAGAGAAAGGTGAGTAGTAGTTTATCAGCTGTCCTCAAACTGTTATAAAATTTTATGTCATTTCTTTGAGGGGTAGTCATGGTCGGTAAAGATATACAGAAGTCTAACAGTTGTGTTTTAAACCATTGCCATTTTTTCAGGTATTGATCTCTGGCTATACTTTGGAGAACTTTGTTATCCATACAGATCTGTGTTACCATAAATACTGGTACAGTTTACAAAGTGATTGCTGCCATTGTCAGTTGTTTACTTGTGCAAAAGGGCTGGCTCATAGAAGATGATGGGCATAAACAAATATAGGCCACTTAGATTAGCTCAATGTATAAATTTCTGTAAGCTGTACTCGGTGGAGCCCCAGGAACAAGACAGGATCTCTGGTGGCATTAAAGCATCTGCTGGTTGGAGGGGTCCTGGTTATGTGTGTGTGTACTGAGCATATGTGCATATGTGTGTATGCATAAGGCTAGCTTCAGTTCATAAGCTTGCATGTCAGTGCAAAGTCTGGGAGGAAATCTCTCTTAGCTTAATGACTGTAATGGGGTTGAAAACAGGACCATGAGAAAGTAACCAGAGTATAAGAAAGAGGACAGGATTGTTTACATGTAAGAAAGGAGAGAAATTTGAAATAAAAGAAGAGTTATGGATATAATTCTAGAAGTCAAAAATTTTTTTAAATATTCACTGATGCAACTTTTAATCCATCCACTGCCTGGGAAAAGTCCAGATGGGCTCCTCTCTCAAGCTCCCATCAACCCTAAAATTCTGGAGGCCATAGGTACTTTTAATAGGTCATCTCTAGAGTGGCTCGGGGCCTGGTCATGTTTCCCCACCCATTAATTGTACAGAGACAAGGTCACCAAAGTCCAGAGGAGTGACTGGTCTGAAATCTTCAGCGAGTCAGTGACAGATGCCAGACTTAAACTTAGGTTTCCTGACATCCAGTTTTGTGCTCAAATACTAATTGTCTATGTATGTATCTGGGTAAATATAATATAGTCATTCGTTGTCTAAAAGAGTGTTGATCTCTGGGGGTAGCTATAAATTTTCTTTAGTTTTGTATACATATGTATATATGTAAATACATGCACATATATTGACATTGATGTACTAAAGAAAATTTATGGTGGATCATTACCTCCAGAGACCAATATTCTTTTAGACAATGAATGATTATTTTAAAGCTTTTAGCCATCAATGGGGTTTTCTTCTCCTTAAAGAGTATTTTTAAGAACAACAATTAAAGTTTGCACGATCTTCCTTTTTTAACTTCGCGCCCCCTGCCCTAAATGACATGGGCTTCTCTGGGGTTGGTCAATTACTTGTGCCCCCATGGAGTTCACGATAGCAGTAGCATCTAAAATTTAATGGAGGCAACTGAACTTGAACAACAATAAAAATATAAAATTTATTGCGCATTTACTGTGTTCTGGACACTGGTGTGAGCATTTAAGTGCCTTTAACTCTTTCGATAATCTCCCAATAAATCTTATGACGTCAGTTCTGTTGTTGTTGTTATTTCACCGAGAGAGAAGATGAGCAGCAGAAAGGTTTGGTGACTGGCCTAAGCCCACACAACTTTTGGCAGGGCTGGGTTGTGTGTCTGAACTCTCCGGCCTCAGAGTCCACCCTTCTGAACACAGAGCCATGCTTCTGGCACACGGCCATGCAGGATGAACATCACCACAGAAGGGGTGAGCTTGTGTTTGTCTCTGGTCTGCACGTGACTGGTTCTGTATCCTCAGATTCCCTCTTCCTCTGTGAGTTTGCTTCATCATTTCTTAAAGTGGAAATATAACCCTCAGTCTGTCTGCCTCATGGTGATAGATGAATCAGCACTTTGTACAAATTATTTTTGAAGAGTTATACAAATGTAAGTTGTTTAAAAAAATAAATTGAAAACAACCCCAAATGCTTAATATTAGCTAAAATCTCTTTAAGCTTTATGTAAAATTATCCTAGTGAATGTTCAATCTTACAGAGATCCTGTCCTTTGGAGGAAGGTGTTCAGGTAGCCAAAGTCTTATAGAGAGAAAGAGTGATGTCCTTCCTCGAAATGCCTAAAGGATTGAGGCCAGAGAAATAACTCGGAGTCCCAGTTCTTCAACACACCAGCAATGGGGCTTTCAGGGAGTAATTTATTGTCCCTGGACTCCAGTTTCCCCAAATGTTAAAAGGGCTGTAGTTAGAATATAGTCATATCTTTCATTCATCAGCTATTTGTGGAGCTTCTACTGTGCAGATGAGTCCTGAGGACACAGGGATAAGCCCAATAGAGATAATCTCTGCTGTCATGGAAATAAGTTTGCCAGGGAGCACAGACACAGACATTAACTAAATAATTACAAGAAGTCACTGAAAAAAATTATATGTATTAGTTGCCTGGCATGAAGAAGGTGTTTAGAGACATGGCATTACTGTTTGGTGCAGGACCAAAATTCCACTCATTTGTCTCACGGAGGTTTCAGAGTTCCAAGTGGGAAGATGACATTGCTTGTAGATACCTGGAATCCACTCATTCATGCTGCTGCAACCCTGCCCAGGCATGATGCTGGTTTCTCACAAAACATGATAAATTAGACCTGAAATACACCTTGGCCCCATTGATCCACATATTCTTTTCTTTTGCCAGTTTTATTTACTTATTTTTAAATTGAATTTATTGGGGGTGAAATTGATTCATAAAACCATACAGGTTTCAAGTGTATACCTCAACAAAACATCATCAATACACTGCATCATGCACTCACCACCCAAAGCAAAGTCTCTTACCATGCCCATTTATATATATACACACACACACACACACACACACACACATATATATATACACACATATATATATATGGCTTTTGCTTAATTCCTTCACATCCACACATTACTGAGTCCTGAGACCTCACTCACATTTTTGTTTCTCTCCTGGCTGGGCTCTTCTGGAGCAAGCTCTCCAATGAGCAGTGGCTTAAGGTACAGTTGTGCGATGTTAAGCTCAGGGTGCATGGCTCTGAAGACATCCTGTAAACCAGAGAATTGTTAGCAGCTTAGAAGAGACATGCTTACCCACAGATTAGTCCCCTTCCTGACCTCATCCTGTGCCCATCTGGGGAGCCAGCACAGACTCTGTTAAGAGAATTTGTTCCCAAATCCTAACTGATGTTTCAAGTTGACCAAGCAAAATTACCCTTGAAAATTCTCAATGAAAGCTGGAGATCCACCTACTGAATGCACTGATTCACTAGGGAAGGCCAATCCAGCCAGGTTATCCCCCCAAACTAGAGAGACCTCCATTTATGTTATTGAGAACCAGAAGAAATAGCAGCTTAAGTTTATGAGCCATGATAAATCTTTAAAGTCCAACATCATGCCTCGGGGAGAAGTTGCTTACACTATCTGAGGCATACAGCAATCAAGACTGGCTATGCAGATCATGTCTCCTATCAAAGTCTGCCTGTGGGTTCTTAGCAAAAGACCAGGGGAACGAGGCCCTTGAATTAAGTTATTTTTTTAAAAAAAAGACAGAATAAAGTTGATGATGGTTGCTCAAGACAAATGTAGAAGAGAGTGTGGGAGCACAGCCATTGAGCTCTGGGTTGTCTGGAGTATCACACTCCTGGCTGTTTGTCACTTCTCCTAGAAAACACTAAAACAGCGTCTGCAGGGGCTTGTGACAGCCAGGCAGAGAACTGAGTTGACCAACTCTACTTTTCCACCTCAGATCCCTACCTAAGTAGAAATTCCAAGTGGCTATGAGCAGTGGTAGTGGTTCCTATATGTTGTCTTTATTTGGAAACGAAAGATATTCTCTTCTCTTGGGGATTTAAACAGTTGTGGGGGAAGGGAGATTCTCCAAGAGGAAGATGCTGGACTTTCTGCTATTATGGAAGATGCTGCTTTGGGGATGGGCGTGATTAAAATTTTAAGGAAGATAACCGAGATTGTAACTTGCATACGTGGACACCATACACATTACTCTGAGTTCTGGCATTGCACAGTGCTGATTACATAGATGCCAGAGCAGCCATCCTACAACTCAATCCTGGATGTGTAATTGTGCGCAAGTCTGTTGACCTGGTTGTGCTTCTCTTTTCTTTCTTCTACTGTGAAGGTGATGATAATAGCTATTCAGTTCATAAAGTTATTATAAGGATTAAGTGAATTAATTAGAATCTGACTCTCCCTATATTTTAGTTATCTTTCTTATATGTATAACTCCAGCAATAAGGACTTCCTACCTAGCTTCCGTGCAAGACAACAATTCAGAGACTTCATTCCTGTACCCTAATGCCTAACGTTGTGTCAGCTCTGAATTATTTTAGTGAATGTGATAACTTCTCCATCTTTAAATAGGAAAGCAACTTTGGATATAACCAAGAACTACACATGAGCCTACTTATAAGAAGGTGCTTATATAGTGAGTGAGCTTAATTGGAAAGGTGCAATACCGATTCTTTGGACTTACTTAACCTAGACTCAGTGATGTGAAGAGATTTGTATCTGCTAGAACCCGCTCGGGCTCCACCGTCCATTCTGCTTCTGCACACTTCCTCTGACCCCTTGGAAAATGCTGACCTGTATGATTTCAAAGGTGTTTTTTAATTGTCACATTTGATGATTCTGAAACTTAGTTTCCCAAACCAGGAAGAGAGTCATTCAATGATTAAGAAGGTGATTAAAGTATTTCAGGGTGATCCATCTTGAAAAATCATGTTTTGCTTGTTGTTTGGGAGCAACTTAGGATGGAAAGCATCCTGATTAATAAAGATCGGGGGTAAAGGAAAGGTGAGCCATTACAATTTTGCCTTAGTCCAAGCAGCTGTCCAGCATCCTGGAACAGTGTGCTGACAATGACATTCTTCTGGGTTCCTTGTTCCTTCTGATCCCCAGCAGTTCCATAGGTCAGTACTGGGATAGCAGATACTGAAGACCTCCTAAAAAGTGTTCTAGAATAGTAGACATTGCCCTGTTTGTGGGACTCTTCATTGGCTCTATGGGCAGTACAATAAAAAAGTTTAGACCGTCTTCGAATATTTGATTTAGAAGAATTTCCTATGAGACTGAAAACCAAGTCAGTTTTGAAATCCCCTCTTGCAGAAACAAGTTCTGCTATCAACATTCCTGGGCAAGTATGTTCCTGCTGAAGGAAGGAAAGGGGAGAAAAATGAAGGGGAGAAGGGATACTGCCAGCATTTATTGAGTGTATCCTATGTACAAGGTGATTTATGGGCCAATTCGCAACCATTGCTTTAGTTCTGTGAGGTTCCATTGTTTCTGTTTCTCAGAGGGGAGCAATGTCTTGTCCCAAATGCCACAGTATGTAGTAGAGTCAGGATTTGTACTCAGGACTGTGTTACTTTAAAGCCATGAAGCTGTAAAGGTCTATTCCAGCCTTAACATGTGTCATTTTTTTTAAAGGCTTCTCAAGAGAGGAGCAATACCAGGTTGTTTGGGGATGGTGCTAAGATCCATATGTATCTACTGAGCAGATAGTAATGGTGTCTCCCCCCCCCACCTTAGGCTGTAATTGTGTGAATGACTTTGCCTCTGGTTTCAGCCTACCTTTTGAGGCTTGGCTTTGTACCATGTTATTCACTGGATCTCTCCATACTCAATAAACTTTCCATGCTTCTTCAAGGTGCTGAAGCTTTCTACACACCATTCCCTTTGCCTTCCTCATTTTTCTCTACACAAAAGCTCTTCTTCACCCTTCAAGATCCAGATGAAATATTGCCTGCCCTAACTGCCCCCAGGAAAGTGATGCATGACCTCCTCTGGGCTTCCATGATACTTCGTTCCTAGAACTTTTCAAACTATGTTGTAAGGAATCTGCATCTTCACCCCTTCTCTAATGGCCTTTGAGTTTTTTGAAGACTGGGACTATGCCCTGTTGATTACATTACATGTGCCATCTATCAGTATGCCTGGAGCATGGCATAAGTTCATGGATGCCTAGTGAACAAAGGAGAGGGTGCATGAATAAATAAATATAGGGTTTTTCATCAGAGTGTCAAACTCAGAGGATACAGATCTTTAACATCATTGTCTCCTACCTACCCTCAGCATCTCATTTTCTGACCTTTCTGCTGCTTTAGCCTCTCTCATTTTCTTGATGTTCTTCTTGGCCATCATCTCTACTCCTTAACCTCTTTATAAATTTCTATCATAGCTTAGCTCAAGATTGATTGTTTCCAAGACAGCATCACACCAGAAAAATATGATATTCACAACTAGCTTGGAAATCCTGATAATTTTTTGCTGCTTTTTAATGGGAGAGGAAGAGATGCACTTTACTGTAAAAGCAGCATGACTCTTAGTGGAAGAGGAAACTACATAAGGTCTGAGACAAAATCCTGCTTTTGCAGCTTCAGTACTAGATCCAGGTTGTGCCCTGCATGAAGGCACCCAGCCAGGAGGTCATGTATGGGCTGAAATCTAGCAGGCATTCCTGCTTGCCAACTCTTCAGCTGCAACACCCAAAGAGTGTGTCCTCCTCATTCAGACTAAGATGCAATGCAGGGGAGCAGGGGAGCAGGGGAGCAGGCGAGCAGGGGAGCAGGCTGTTTTATATTGGTCAAATTACTTAATTTACCAAGCTTTGTTTTTTTCTAAATGTGTATAATAATACTACCTTGTCTGCCCCATGGGATCATTAATTTCTTTATTCATTTATTCAGTCATTCCAAAACCTATTGAGGATCTAGCCTAGTGGGTAAGAGCTTAGGTTTTGGAATCAGCCATCAATAAATGACTCATTTTTATATTATGTAGTTCATCTGAGGTGGGTTGAAAATTTCCAAAATTCAGAAAAGGAAAAACCAATGGCAAATATATGTATGAGTCACAAAACAGAGTAATTAGAACCTGCATTTACTCACTGCAGAAAAGCTCACCGGAATGGTCAATACCCATCCACTGACACCCATTCCTACCTCTTTGGGTAACGTCTCCTCTGTTCACCCCTCTCACTCAGATCTCATCTGCTGCAAAGCAATGGCTAGAACATGTAACCTCCTATTTTCAGAGTCCAGAGTGCTAACCATTACACCATGGAACCTGTCACCTCATATTTTGAATAGGCCAATTTGGGGGGAGAATGCAGTTTCTTCCCCTTTCCTGGGAGAGAGCCACTTTGGAGTAGACAACGTCACATGAAGTCATATAGATACCTCTTCACACTCAGGGGTAAGCAGAGGGTTACTTTTTCCACTGCAACTCATTCTATTGTTTGAGAACTTTCATCATTTGAAAGCTCGTCCTTATATTGAGATTTGTTCTATGAAACTTTCAGCTGAGCTCCAGCCCAAACTGTCTTTTTCTCTCTCCTCTCCCCATCAAACCTGCTCATCCTCCTGGCTCCCCTTTCCCATAATGAATTTCACCATCTACTTATCTAAGCCAGATGTCCGTAAATCAGTTTAGACTCCTTCATCCTATTTACCTATCCAGTTACTCATCAGTCCTAGATATCAATGGCACTCATTTCCTCTTTTTTTATTCCTATTGTCAATGCACTGTCCAAGTCTCCAGGATGTTACCTGGACTCCTTCCTTCATTTTGATTAACTTTCTCAATTTCCTCCTTCACGCAACTGCTGGGCTGCTAGTTTTCACCCATTTCACTTGTTATCACTGAGCTACTTCTCTCTCCACTCCTCTACCCATTATTTAAATGAGAACTGGATTATTTAAGACATTTTGAACACCCAGAGAAGATGCAGTTATTACTGATTATTACTCTCCTTTCACCAGCAGCTTTAAGGCCCTGCTTGATTTTGTTGTCATGGTTGCAGGTTGGGAGGGGTGCTGTGCTAGAGAAGTGTGGTTGTGTGTAGCGGAAGAAGAGGGAGACATACAGTGAGGGCCGAATGCAGAGTCCTTAGATCAGCATCAAGACCATTTCTCTGTCTCCTCCTTCTCTTATCTCTTCCCCTGTCTCGTTCCTTAATTGATCTCCTCTTCCTCTTTCTCCTCTTCTCATTCTCATTCCATGACAGTCACTGACATTATTGTGCTAAGACAAAGGAAGTGTGGGATGCCCAGTCTAGCTGAGCTCTTAATCATGATCTGAGTCATATCTGTACTCCACCTTGGTGCACATGCTCTTCCCCATGCCCTGGTCTCACCTCTGTTGACTCTGTTCATCCCAAGCCACCGGGAGTGCTTTCCTCTTCCACGCTGCACTCCGCCAAATAGTTGAAATAGACTCACCTGTATTTCCGCTAAGTTTTTGTCATCCTTTCCCTGTCATCAATCCCTTTGACTCTCATGAGAAAGAACTTGAGTTTCTCAATGTCTCTCTCAGAATGAGGTGTCCAGAGATAAGGAGTGGGATGGCCAGCACACAGGATGATACACCTGCTCTCTTTGTTCTGAACATGTCATACATGCACATGCACCACAAGATTGCACTTATTATTTTTTTTTGTGGAGCCTGAAACACAATGTTGTCTTAAAACTTGTGGCTATTTATTCATATGCATTTCCTGTTATCATATACTTTGTAATCTTCATCTTAATGATTGCAAAATAACCCAACAGACAGATAAATTGTGATCTATATAATTAGTTCTTCTTGGACTTACAGGTTATTTTTGGCTTTTCCCAGATGAGCTTTTCCATGTGAGCAGACTGGAGTCTGGATTCTAGTTACCTGTACTGTGCTATTAGTTTTAAGTTATATAGTTTGAAAACAGCCAGGTAACTCACATATGCAATAACAGTAGTTGATGTGCCAACTTTGTTTTATGGACTTATTTTTCTTGGTAAAGTTTTTTTGGAGACACTTATAACCTATCTTAGAAGAACTAAATGAAAAAGCCAAAGAGTTGCCATTTTTTTGAGTAGTGAATCCGTGCCACACACCATAGGGAATATTTTACTTTATCTCCACTGACTTTCACAACAATGCTAATATGAAAGGATTATTATCTCCTCTTTCCAGATAAGGGAGCCAGGCTCCAAGAGCTTCAGCAGCCTCCTCAGGACATTCCTAGTCAGTGGTGGAATCCAAAGGCAAAGAAGAGTTGGTTTGTCTCGAAACCTATACTCTGAATCACTAGGCTGTGACATTAAGAAGCATTTTGGAAAGACTGATTACAAAAATGAATGAATGAATGAATGAATAGATAGATAGATGAGCCTGTGGCAAAAACTACTTAGGTATCCATATTCACCTTTTATGAGGAAGATGGAGGCTTGGAAAAGAGTCACTGTGTAAATGATAAAAGAGTGCCCCTTCCGGAGAGGTGTAGCTGTTGGAAAGAACCCCCACAAAGAGACCATTTTTGGGTCCATACTTCCCTTTCAGGACATAACCTACAAAGACCTCTTAAGTTGTAGAGTATTGGACATCAAGTCCTCTGACTTTATGTTTTTCCCTCTTTCCCTCTAGACCATGGTGCCCTCCACCTTGAACCCTCTGCTCTAAATCAGATGGCATCAAATGTAATCAGGATTTCTAAGCTGGTGGTAAACAGGAAGTAATAATCACATCTTTGAGGCTATGTCAGAGATATGGATAGTAGTAGCTACAATTGAAT
The DNA here is from genome assembly GCA_004027735.1 of Carollia perspicillata. Lineage (NCBI taxonomy): Eukaryota > Metazoa > Chordata > Mammalia > Chiroptera > Phyllostomidae > Carollia > Carollia perspicillata. Next base: position 24,715 of record PVKM010005938.1, on the reverse strand, counting down.
GAAAATTTATTAAAGTGTCTGGCATTACCCTAAGCACATTATGAGCATCAGTCCCATTTACCACAAACCAGTTAGATGGGTAATGTCATTCTCATTTTGCAGATGGTGAAGCAGAGGCTCAGAATGTTCCAACAGGTTTTCTAGGTTCATACAATTATCACAACGCCCAGACTTTCCGTACTCTGAGTAGGCATGAAGTATTATAGTTGTTAGAAATTTCCTGGCATCCTCCTAGTCTTCTTGGGCCATCTTTCTTTGGAGAATCTTTTCTCTGAAAATTTTTGGATTTACTTTTCTAACATCTAAGGTACATGACTGACCAACCACACTATGGATTTTCATTCTTAGGATGTGAAGCCTAAGGTGATGTGGATATTTTCCCCTAGGGTTGTGATGGTTTCTATTTTATTAACCAATTCCTCCTTATTGGCTAGAATAGGATGCAGAATCATGGTCTTTCCTGGAAAGACCTGGTCTTTCCTGGTCTTTCATGGTCTTTCCATGACTTCTGGAAGGTAAAAACTATCAGCAAATTACAAATTTACCTCCCAAACTGCCTCAAGCTTAGAGTCTATCTGTGTGGTTTTCAGGGTGGCCGAGGCCCACATCTTTGCCAACACATCCTCTGAGCTAAATTCTATGACTTGTGTTAGGAAAGCATCATCCATATTCTGGGTTGTGGGAATGAGGGGATGGGCTCCATAGGGATCTGTAGTATTTATTTTATTTTTCATTCCCTTTCTTCTGTTATTCTTGCACACACGTTTTCTACCTCACTTCTTCTACCCTCGTCTATCTGAATTCCTATGCAGCATCTATCTCCCCGACACAAAGATACTCCCACCCCTTACTATAAGCACGTGTTCATTTTCTTAAGGAAAAGTTGACCTTTGTTTAAAAAATACCAAGTCTGACAGAAGTGGAGGGGAAGTAGCAAGGTATGTTCAGAAATGTATTCACCTGGCTGCAGAATCAAAATAGGAAGATGGTGGAAGAAGACCCTGGTTGGAGGAGGGAGATGAGAAATTGAGGAAAAAATGAGAATTGGGAAAAATATTTTGATAGTGTCAAAAGATAAAATATTGCTTAACTTTGCAAATTTGCCATGCATGTGCATATTTTGTTGTTATTAGCACTATTTATTGAGTGATTCTTAGTTAAACAACATTTTCAATTTTATACGTTGAAACAGGTTGGAGAATTTATATACTAAATTGTGAAACAACAAAACAACCAAGTAAGAAGAAAAAAAAAACCTGCGGTTCAATTTCTGCTCCACATAATAACTGTTTGATTTTGGGTTAGTCAGATTTTTTAATCTCATTTCTTCATCTGTATAATGTGAACAATGAAATTAATAATTGGCATAAAACAAACTTCCTTGTAAGATATTATGAATGGGCTTCCTAAACGATTTAACAGTTTGAGAAACCTTCCTATCAGATGTTAAATGGAAATGTTATTTGTAAGAACTCAACTACAAAGGTCAGAAACCTATCTGATTTCAAAATTTGACAACGTTACTTGGTGGCTGTGTGTATGATTAGCCTCTTTGAATGTTCACTTTCTCATGCCTAACACAGGGATGATATCCACCTTCCTCACAGTGAGGTTTAAGTGACGTGATACATTTGAATGTGTCTAAGGGATTCTAGACATCCAACAAACGTTACCGTATATATTTTCCTTGGCTGTTTTGGTGGGGGAGAGTGATAAAGAGAAGCAGTGAGAAAAAAGAAAAGCAAAGACTGGAAGTTAGGAAATACAAAAGTTTTGAATTTAAGCTCTGCTGAGGGGTGACTTTGGCCAGTTGGTTATGCTCTCGGATTCTAATTTCCCCTCCCATAGAAGTGGCTTGTATTACCTGTGTGACACCGAATGAGCTACAAGGAAGGAAAAGAGCTCTGCAAAGCCTAAAAGCCTATGCAATCGAAGGTTTTCATCACTGTTATTAACATCTTGATGCCTAACAGATGAATCACTGGCTTGAGCACGTACTGACTTGCTTTTGGGAAGGGAGCCAAGGTTCCAGCCACCCAGCAGCTGGAACAGAGAGAGGGCAAGCTTCCCGCTCCTTACCGTGGCGTCTTCCCCAGCGTAGTGGTTGAGGACCCGGCGTCCACCTGGATGGCGGTCTGCCCAGCCAGTAACATCGTAGACCTTGCGGTTGATCACCAGCCACTGGTCGGCCTCCTGACTGTGTCTCTGGATCTCCTGCCAGCTGTACAAGTTGAGGCTCCTTCTGGACACGCCACCATGCCCATCTGCCACCTGCTTTATGAAGCCTTCTGCTTTCCCATTTGCTGCTGGTTTGTGCTTTGCCTGATGCTGCTCCCTTATGTAGAGCTGACTCTTTCCTACAACGCTTCCATTGGCCGCGTGCTTTTTTTCAATCTTCATCGTCACTGAACACTTGAGATTTCTGGGTTGACTCCTGAAACTTCTAACCCTCACCTCCGATTAGACAATAAACCAACCCTTCTCTCCCTTTTATTCCATTGCAGTAGATGCCTGCACAGAATACTTCTTTTTTTTTTTTTAGCCCAATTATCTATCTCTTCGCAAACCTGATGGTGAGCACATTCCCAGCCTCTTACTTCTGCCTGTCCTGAATCTCTTCTGCCCTGATGGAGGCTGGACCACCTTTATCTCTTCACTTCTCCTCTCCCTGCAGGAGGACTCTTAGCAGCATCCTTCATCATTGAGTCCCTAAGTAGAAAGTTGTGGCCAATCGCAGTCCGGCACAATGTTGTGGTCCGCCCCCAGGGAGGAGGGCCTAGGCTCTGTCTCTCACCTTCCCTGCTCTGCTCAAGCTGGGTGGGGTTCCCACCTCTCTGACGCACCTGTGAATGGGAACATTCAGATTTGTAATTGAGCTTGTAAGCAGAAGTTTTCAAAATCTCCAGGATGCCAGCTACGAAGAAGGAATGCTTGGTGGACTTAGGAAGTGCTCTTTTTGACAGCTGTTATTTCTCCCTAGGGTCTTTAAAATTTTTAAAAAAGATTTTCTTTTTAAAAGGAAGGTTTGTAACTACCAAAGAAAGCATATCAATGGTAAACCAGTTTTTCTCTCAAGCTGGCAAAATCTGTCAACACACCTGAGTGTAACAGCAACTGACATTTACTAGGACACACGATGATTTTCCAAGCCTAGGTCACACTTTATCTGGTTTAATCCTCACATTAATCTTTTGAGGGAGGTACTGTTAGTGTCCCATTTGCCAGGTGAGAAAACACTGGCTGAAGACCTCATCAGGTAAAGTGAGTCACAAAGTCAAAAGTAAATCCGGATTTCCTGATTCTAAGTCCCCAACTCTTTCCACTTGGTTCTCTGAACCTAAGGTCTAGAAGTATGTAATAATAACTTGATACAGTGGTTTAGAAATGAGTCAGAGGCAGAGATTACAGCGTGGTGGTGGGGGATATTAATGTTAAAAATGGGGGCATGAAACAATAGAAGTAAAACCATTCTCATATTTAGAAATAAGTTCTAAGTAAATCTTCAGAATGCCGAAGATTTATGTACTCATGGTGTTAGTCCAGTATGATTTATTCGTGTTAAAAATTAGAAATGGCCTAAATGTCCAACAATAAAAAAGAATGATTTTTTCATGTATTATTGAATATTATGTCAGTGTTAAAAATAAGTTTTTCATACACATTTTAAGGGCCTGGGCTGATGTTTGCAGTATAACAAGTAAAAAATTAGCCAATCATATTCTGCTTGGAAGGAAAAATTCTAAAATATTGGCATTAATTCTCATTGTTATTAAAGATTTTTTCCCTCTAGTCTGCATCGTCTTTCTCAAATTTTCTACAGATAAATACATGTTACTTTTATAATTTAGAAAAAACAGGTTTTTGTTTTTAAAATAGGGAATGGAAGAAAGGAATAAAATGCATGTTGGAGCTAGATGGGCCTAGGGCCATGTTTGTGTTCTACCATTTGTTAGCTATGCAACATCATGCAAATTACCTGACTTCTTTGGGCTTTCAATTTCCCATCTGTAGAATGAAAAAAAAAATAAACACAATTCTCAGAATTACATTAAATTAGCCTAAGTGTTATGGTATTTACAGAAACCCTCAGTAGTTTCGATAATTTCTGTGTGGGAGTTTTACAAATCCAACATATGTACATTTGGTATTTGGAAGTGATATATGTAAATTCAGGATAGCTCTGAAATTTTAGGATAAGTGAGGTTAGAAGACAACAATCTAGTGGCAAGCTTGTTGGGGGGCAGGTAACGGGGGTTGCCCAGGGGAGTTGTGCCTGCTTGGGTACCAAATAGACTTATAAAGATAGGTACTCATTTCTTTAAAACGTTAGTACTTGTTTTGTTTTGCCAGTCAGGGGGCTGTTTATAATCCTGGAAATAACATAAACTTTGGAGCCAGAAATATGTAAGCTGGGTATTCTTGCACAAGCTTCTTCTTCTCTCCGTGCTGCAATTTTCTTATTCTATAAAATGGGGTGAACAGAAAGTATTCTCATAAATTTGCGAAGGGGATTGAAATCTATTATACGTAGGAAGAGTTTAGCATAGCATCTAATACCTGGAGGTGTGCAATAGATGTGACAGCTGTTATTATTGTTATTGCACGTATTTTTAGTTTTGTTTTGGAATGTAGTCACCTATGTCTATTAGTTATTTTCCCATGTCCCTGAGCGCACTTTGTTTTATTTGTTTTAAAAGAAATGTTATTAGAACAACGTCCATTGTTAAAGCCCAGGTGGAGAGACCAGAGGTATTTGACTATGGGTGGTGAGGCTCCTTTGAGTCCACCCTTTGACCCCCAAAACAAAGGGGACACGTCTGGGGCGTTCTAGGCTAGGAGTTCTGCTCTATCTTCTTTCAGGAGAAACTGACTTCCTGTAATTTCATTCTTGTTTTACTCAATTGTATGGAAGAAAGAAAGAGGCTGGGTAGGGGGAGAGAGAAAATGGTAGAAGTGGATAAATGTGAATGAAACTGTGGCTTACCCATCTGGTACGGAGGGTTAAGAACTAGGAGAAAGCCTATGTAATTACCTAAATCTTTGCTAAGCTTGTTTGATTGATTGATTCCTAAGGATGCTTGCCTGAAATGTTTTCCTTTAGGGCTAGAATGTAAAGATAAAAAAACTGCTAGAAAATCTCTGGAAATGAGCTGAAATTGACCAGAGGACACTTCAATGGGTTTAGTGCAAACTTTCCTCATTACCCTCATTAAAATACAAAAATCTCTATCCAAGGCAGGGCATACCCACTGTTTTCTGTACATGTGATGTATGTCTAGTCATATCCAATTACTGTGCATTCTTACCCTAAACAAACCTAACATGCTATGATGTAAGCAACAACCTGTATTACCATGTGGTCTTCTGTTCTTGTGGAAACACTGCTCAGGAAATGACTCCCAGTGTCTTCTTTGCTTGCTGGCTGGCAATAAAGTTCCTTGGAATGTTCTTTTGGCTGACACCTACCAGGTGGCTGGGCCCCATTTCAGTTGGTAGTAAAATGAGACCAAAAAGAGGGAGTAGATAAAGAAGGAAGTGGTATGGAGTAGAGAAAGGAAGTACCTCTTATTATAGTGGTAAAAAGTGACTAGGTGACTAGGATGCTGCTCCCAGCTTGGTATACCCAACTAACTGCTTGCTTTGCCCCTTCCCTGGGACTCAGTGTCCTCATATGTAACATGGGAAGTTGAAATTGACAGGACTCCAACAATATCTTGAGTTTAATAGTCTATGAAAAGGTGAGAGAAACCTTCTTGACATCATTTTATAGGGGAGTGTAACAATTGTCTTCTGTGTAGGTTGTGTGTAAATAGCTCTAGAGTGTTGATGGCCAGCAGGCATGAACATGCCCTCCCCAGAGGGACCTCCTGTGGTTTGGGGGACAGCCTAGAACTAGTTCCTATATTGGCCTTGACACAGATGGAGAGCACATGAACTATCGCTTGTTGAGGGTCAGAACCTTTTGAAATTAGGTGACTGGAGGGTCCTTAGCACAAAGCTTCAGAAAATATTAGGACTGGAGGGTCCTTAGCACACTTGTCTCTCAATAAACATTCCAACATGGGATGTGAGTCCGTCAGATTCCGCGTATGTGTTGACTGTGTGGAGATCATTCCCAGACTCAGAGGTGTGTGCTCCAGCCTCTTGGCAGCTGATCCCTCCCCAGCAACTCATGTTCCTGATCACGTTCTAACTCTTCCTGGGAAAATGAGGTAAATGAGATGAGGTGCCTCATCTCAGAGGTAATGTTGAAGAGTGTTCTAATCACAAAAACGACTTCCTGTGAGGACAGGATTCTGGAATACCAATTCCACGTGGGACTTTTGGAAAAGCTAGCATCTTTTACCAGTGGAGGTGAGTCATTCATTTACTTACAAATCAACCTGAACCTGTTCTGAGTAGCTTCCAAAGGGCTGGCATTGTTCTCCAGGCATTTATTGGCTTTTAAAAAACAAATTGCATGTTTTTACCTCATTGTGCTAAGAGAAGTCAGAGTAGGGGTTACCATGACTTGAATACATGTATTCAGTTCCTCAGGAGATTCAAGGCAGTATCCCTGGGTCAGACAGGTTCGACCAAAGGTAGAGCTTTTGGAACCCCAGTGCCTCTCTCTACCTTTCAGCCTGAAGCTTGTCAGATGTCATAGTAGTTTCTCCTGACATCAAGGACCTTCTTCCCTGTACGTAATTTATTGAAGGTTTAAAACAAATTTATTATTTTCTGGTTGTCATGTTAAATAACCTGGAGATGAGAGATGAATAACACTTGAAGAGATGCTGAAAATGAAATAAGTAAACAAAATGTACCCCTGCCCCTGCCCCAAGCATTTCGTTTCTTCTAGAGAGTCAGACTCCCAGAGTTCAAAATCCAGGACGCTGGCTTCTAGCTATGTGAGGTTAAGTGCATTGACCTCAGTTTTTTCTAAACTAGGGATGATGCTCATAATACTGAATACTTCATAGGTTTTCTTTCGTGAAGATTAAATGTATTAATTCATGTAAAGAGCTTAAGATAATGCCTAGCATGTATTAAGGTCTGTGTAAATGTTAGCTACTAATATTATTCTCTTATTTCTGAGTCAGCATATTATTTGACTATAGCAAATAGCTGATCAGTACTTTCTATGGCCAAGTACTGCATTTTTACCATGATTCTGTTTTCTTTTTATTATTTTTAAAATCAGTTTACATTCAATATGACTCTATATTAGTTTCAGATAGACTGCAAGGTGGTTAGACAATCATATACTTTACAGAGTGGTCCCCCCACTGCTTCAGGTACCCACCTGGCCCCATACATAGTCATCTCCATATTATTGGCCGTGGTCCCTATGCTGCAATCTACATCTCTGTGGCTATTCTGTAACTACCAATTTGTACTACTCAGTCCCTTTACTTTTTTACCCAGCCTCCCAACCTCTCTCCCCTCTGACAGCTGTCAGTCTGTTCTCTGTGTCTATGAGTCTGTTTCTAGTTTATTTGTTCTTTGTTCATTAAATTCTACATAAATATGAAATCACATGATATTTGCTTCTCTCTGACTGGTTTATTTGACTTAGCATATACCTTCTGTTTCTTAAAGAAAGTGGGAAGACAGTCAAATGGGGAAGAAAAAGAGATAAGCATGTATCACTTCAGTAACTCAAGTAGTGAGAAAATGATCAAAAGTACAAACCACAGACTGAAGAAGCAGGTTGAGTTTCCTCCTCACGCTTTTCATGGTCTTGGTTTTCTGAAGCATCTTCTACCCCTTGGAGGCTCATTGTCTGCTTTTAAATCAAGGCATGAACGTCCTTCAACTCTGCAATGTCATAAACCAACAGGTCCATAAACCAAAGGTCCCTGTTATACACAATTCTATCATCGTGTCCTCACAACCAGAACATTGCTCTCTTAGGTAACAATGAAAAAGCATTTAAAAAGAAATTCTGTGACAGTCTATGCTACTTTGTTTCTGGGGACTAAAACTTTACTAATAAAGAAAGAAGCACTTTGAAAATAGCACCGAGAGTGAGAAAGTTCCAGTTCTGGCATCGACAGAGCTGCTCATGCCTCTTTTATGCTTTTCTCCTTCAAAGCTGAGCATCTTTATTGAAGTCACTTATGCTCTCTGAACCCCAGTTCCCTTCTCCATTAAATTGGGTATAATGGTATCTATTCTGCCTGTATTTTAAAGTGTTGTAAGGCTCAAAAGAGATAATAGAGATGGAAATATGGTTTTAAAGCAGACATCTGCTATGATAATGTGATTTTACAGAGAGTGAAAAATTTGTCAAGTTCTCCCTGGGAACCATTCCAACTGGATCCATTGTGCCACAGAGAGACAAACATAACCATTCTCATTAATGACAGGATCCCGCAGAATGTTTGACTGAGTATAAGGGGATTTGATTCTTCTGTTAACTTGGTATAATTAGTCCCTATCTACCTACCTATAAAAGTGCTCTGAGCTCCTTGAAGACTGACATTATTTACTTAAATTCCTGTGATTGTAGCTATTCTTATCACTGGCTGAAGGGGTTTCCAGAAGGGTTCATTTGGTTTGGGACAGGCCCTGGCTGGCTCTGTATGAGTGGAGTGACTGTATGAATTACACACCCATTTTCCCCAGGGCAACTGTTCTGAAGTGATGCTTTATCATTTCGACAAAGTTTGTTTGAAAAACACCCCAATTATATCCTGGTGCTTTGGCTTTGAAAAGTCTCATTATCTCAATGCAGACATTCAGGCAGGACTGCTTTAGTCACAGAGGCTCCCAGCACTCAGCTAGTCCCCATGGCAGCTGGCGATTGTCTGGCTCTGGTCCTGCCATGGGCAGGATTCAGGTGGGGCAGCATGGCCTTATATTCTCACAGACTCATCAAAATTACTTATTCTTGTGGTCTCGGTTACTGCCTTGTTTCATGGAGAGAGAAGAGAAATGGAGATCCATTCCTGAAACAGAAACATGGATACCCAAGCCTTTGTGTTCAACTAGTCAAAGGAGAGATGAGGAGGGCTAGAAGACAGAGGAGGAAATTACATTCTAAGGTCCAGGAGGGCAGGATTTCTGACTGTTCAGTGCATCGCTCTATTGTAGAGTTTGACCTAGGTCCTCACCAAATATTTGTTATAAACAAGCGAATAAATACATGAACAAATGAACAGGAGGATGAGACTGAGTTTCAGGTTTGCCAACGACCTTCTTATTGTTGATATTATTACTACTGTAATAATAATGATAATGATAATAATAATAAGTATAATGCTATTATTTCTTTATTGTTATCATTAGCTTGTTATTAGTACCATTTCTCAGGCAGGGGAAATCTGATTCAGAGAGATTAAATACTGTGTCAGAGATTAGATAACTGAAAAATGGTGTGGATGGAGATGACTTCTCAAAATTTTTCTCCTAAAGACTCTCTAATATTCAAGGAAAATAAATGCTTGCCCTGGTGGTCATGCTTTAAGTGACTCATGAAAAAGCAGGTTTATTTTAAAACTTCCTGGAAATTTTGCCTCTTGCTTTGTCATATCCAGTATAGTCTCATCTCAGTTTTGGAAAGTACTGTAGGTTTACCATGTGGTTTCATGAGACCATTGGTCCATGGTCCCAGGGTTGCTGAATCTCGTGGAATATCATTTGGCTCTAGGACATGGAGGCCACATTTAGAAGTGTTTAGACACCCTTTTAACATACCCTGTGGTTTTATGGGGTCAGGTGTGGGCAAATTTTGTAACATGCTGATTTATTGAAACAGACCTCCTCCCACAACTAAAGAAAACATTTTCAAGCTGACTTATTGTTCATTTGATACATTCCTGTTGACTTTTGAGCACATTCTTACTTCCTGGCACAAAAATGGTGTCCCATGTTCACTTTTGCTGCCCTAGTCCTGGAATCAGACACTTAATTCATGTTAATAAGAAACTGTGTTTGGAAACTAGGATTTTGAAGTGATCGGAACTCCCAGAACTTGAACGTGTGTACATATCCAGAGGATTACTCATGGTCTCCATTTGTCCAGAGAGGATCATCGTATGTTGAAAAAGTGCTAAAATAATTTTAGGCCAATAAATGTTTATATAGGGACAGTCCAGAAAAATAGGACCAATTTATAGGATAGAATCTTCCCATCTCTTTTACAGTCTCTTGTACGATATCTTTATATGTAATGAAGAAAGAGGATAATCAATGTCACAGTTGGAAAAGCCACCTAGTTTTATATTGCTTTATAAGAGAAAAATGATAATCAGAGAAGGCAAGCGACTAGCCCTAACTTATACAGCAAATGAATGGACAGTGGAGGTATCGTGCACCTTTCTGGTGGAGTTTCATCCAGGTGGTTCAATTTGTTGGCATGTAAGTGTTCATAGTAGCTATTATGATCTTTTGTATTTTTGTGGAATCAGTTGTAACTTCTCCTTTATTTCTGATTTTATTCATTTGGGCCCCTTATCTTTTTTCTTAATGATCTTGCTAAAGGTTTGTCAGTTTTGTATCCTTTTTTAATTTACTTATTTATTTTTTTAAACAAAACATTTAAAAAAGATTTTATCTATTTACTTTTAGAGAGAGGGGAAGGGAAGGAAAAAAAAAAGAGGGAAGGAAACATGAATGTGTGGTTGCCTCTCATGTGCTCCCTACTGGGGACCTGGCCTGCAACCTAGGCATGTGCCCTGACTGGGAATCGAACCAGCAACCCTTTGGTTCTCAGGCTGGCACTCAGTCCACTGAGTCACACCAGCCAATGCTGTATCTCTCTCTCTTTTTGAAATCAGCTCTTATTTTCATTGATCTTTTTTCTTGTTTTTATTTTAAAGCTCTATTTCACTTATTTACGCTCTGATCTTTATTACTTCTTGTCTTCTATTAACTTTGGGCTTTGTTTTTCTTTTTCTAGTTTCCTTTATGTGTAAAGTTAGATCGATTACTTGAGATTTTTTGTGTTCCTTGAGGAAGGCCTGCATCACTATGAACTCCCCTCTTAGAACTGTGTTTGCTGTATCCCATGGATTTGGGAATGTTGTGTTTTTTATTTCTCTTTTCATTTCTTTATTGATCCATAGGTTGTTTAGTGGCATGTTGTTTAGTTTTCAAGTGTCATTTTTCTCTTTTCTTCTTCTACCTGATTTTTAGTTTTGTACCATTCTGGTTGGTAAAAATTCTTGTAATGATTTTGATCTTAAATTTATTGAGACTTGTTTTCTAGTCTAATCTGATCTACCCTGGAGAATTTTCCCTGTGCACTTGAAAAGAATGTGTATTCTGCTGCATTTGGAAGGAATGTTCTACATACCTACTTATTAAGCTCATATGATCTGATGTGTTTTTTAGGTCAATGTTTCCACATCAAATTTTTTTACTTACTATTTGAGTTTATATCATATTTAATATTCAAATCAACAGCTCCATTTTGTAGAATGCACTGGGACCCAGATATATGTGTCTTAATCATATTTACATACTCATTTAGTTCTTCAAATTCATTATTACTTTATGAGCTTAAGCTTTTACAATTAAATTGTAAGGGCTTCTGCATCCAAAACTAGTTTTATTCTATCTGAATTGAATGCACCTGGATTTTCTGTTTGGATGCTCTATCCAATGAGTCATCAGGAATCAAAACTTTTTTTTTAAAGATTTTATTTATTTATTTTAGAGTGATGGGGAAGGGAGGGAGGAAGAGAGGGGGTGAAACATCAATGTAGGGTTGCCTCTAGCACATCCCATACTGGGAAACTGGCCTACAATCCAGGCATGTGCCCTGACTGGGAATCAAACCAGCGATGCTTTGGTTTGCAGGCCTGTGCTCAATCCACTGAGCTACACCAGCCAGGAGGAATCAAAACTTTTATCATTTTTTATTCCACTCTCTTATCTGACATATTCTGCTAATAATATTAAACATTTATTAAGTATTCATTGTATCTCAGGGAGTGTGTTAAATGGTTTACATATGCTATCAAATTGCATAAATGGTATGATATAGGAAGTGTTTCCTCTACAGTTTGCAATAGGTTGAAGAGGTTAAATAATTTACCTGTTGTCATACCCAGATCATTAACAGCCAGTTCCAGGTTTATTAAAAATACCAAGTTTTCATACAAGGTCAGCAAGACTTACCAAGAAGTCAGGTTCTTTGCCCTTGGCTGGAATTTGTTTATTTCAGCAACACCATGAGTTATCACATGGTGATCAGGGGCTCCAAGTAGAAATTACCTATGACCTTAAGAAATAAAAACTGGGAACAGAAATTTCCCTTTAAAAGAAAATGATATTTACTGATATAATATTTGATTGAGGAGTTTGTACTTGTTGAGACACAAAGATAAATAGTTTTATTTTCTTTCATAACTGCTTCCTTCTGTGCTCTTTGAAACCTCCCTTTCAGCTGGGCAATGAGTTCCATTAATGTGATTGCAGACAGATGCTGTGTAGTTATTTTAGTTATTAAAAGTCTTATTTGGGTTATGAAAACCTGGTACTTTCAATTTTAAAATACCAGTCTCATAAATGGATTTCACAGGCATTGCTGATGAGAATGTAAAATGGCACAGAGTCACAGGAAAACAGTTTGGTCATTTCTTATAAAGGTAAAGGAATGATGCAGCAATTGCATTCCTGGGTATTTGGCTTAGAGAAAGTAAAATTTATGTTCACACAAAAACCAGAATGCAGAAGTTTATAGCAGCTTTGTTTACAATAGGTACAAACTGAAAACAACCTAGATGTCCTTCAACAAGTCAATGGTTAAACTGTGGTACATTTATACAATGGACTACTTTATACTCCAATGGATTACAGTGAATTCATTCTATTGATAAGAAGGAATAAATTATTGATACATACACCAATTTGGATAACTCTTGGGGCCATTATACTAAGTGAAAAAAAACCTTCGAAGAGCTAGATACTGTATGATTCTACTTACATTATTGAAGTGACAGAATTTAATGCTGAAGAACAGATCAGCTGTTATCAGAAATTGGTAGGGTGGCAGGGGTGTGACCCAAGGGGTCACATGAGGGAGTTTCATTTGGTAATGACAGTTCTATAACTTGATGATGGTAATGGTTATTTGAGACTACATGTATGATAAAATTTCATCGAGCTATATACCAAAACAAACAAACAAGCAAACAAACAAAATGCATTGCATGTAAATACTGATAAAATCCAAATAATGTCTGTCTCTGAGTTAGTTGCATTTTAAATATTGTATCATGGTAAAATTTCTGGTTCTGACTATGTGCTATGGTTATGTAATATATTATTGGGAGAAGCTAGGTGAAGGGTACATGGGAACTTTATACTATAATTTTTGCAACTCTTGTGAGTCTTAAAAAAACTAATTCAAAATAAAAGTTGTTTAATAATCAGCCTGATATTCAGTTTAAAAATTTTCCCATCCTACCCCCAAACCTTGTGCAAGTTGGCCTAGTGATTTAAGGAGTTTTCTTCTCTGCTCCTCCTGATGTTGGGGGGCATAGGGAATAATATGCTTCTACTTACAGCTGCCCTTGGTGAGTTAGCTGCCTTTTTCTTTGTTGTGATTTCTGTTCCCATATATCAGTTTCTCAGCTTTAACATCATTGATCTTTTTGGCCAGGTGATTTATTATGCTTGGGGATTGGGGAGTAGAGTTGTCTGGAGCATTGTAGGATGTTTAGTGGCATTGCTGGTCTCTACCCTCTTGCTAGATGTCAGTAGCAAAGCTGCCTTCACTGCCCCAACCAAGTCATTTTCTTCAAACTGTCTTTCCAGATATTGCCAATTGTTACTGGGGGACAAAACCCACTTCCCCTCCATAGACAACCTCTGGTTTCTGTGATCATTTCACAATGGCAAGGATGGTGTGGATCAACAAGGCTCCCACAGGCCTCAGCGAGGAAAGAAGACTCAACTCCAAACAACTCTTGGGCTCAGAGCTAATGACAAAATGTTGTCCCTGTACTGTAGTGGTCTGCAATAAGCATGCAGCCATCAGTTTTTCCCTTCCTTCCTTCCTTCCTTCCTTCCTTCCTTCCTTCCTTCCTTCCTTCCTTCCTTCCTTCCTTCCTCCCTTCCTCCCTTCCTTTCTTCCTGGGGCTTATAGGATTCCTCTTCTTTACTGAAGGAGCTGTAATGCTTACTTTTTCCAAGCTATGCCATGACATTAGGTTAAGTAAAAGTGAAATCTTTGTACATATAGTGACTGTGGAGAAAAATAATAAGTGGTTCAAGGCTCATCCTCTCCAGAAAGCTTTCTCCACCTGCTACAACGCTTGTAGATTTTTCTCTTTCACCTCCCAATGGTATCTGTATTCTGCTCCATTCGATTGGCATGCAGCCAAGGTAACTTGAATTGCTAATTACCTAATGAACTCTGTCTAGCCTATCAACTGGACCAAAGATCATAGAATGTCAACTGACCTAAAGGGCATAATTCTGAGAGAACCTGTAGTTCAATCTCCTAACTTAACACATAAAATGCAGAGAAATTGGGACTCACTCAGTGTCGTACATGGAATAAATGAGAGACCCAGGCTGTACCCAGGGTCAGTGACCTTTTAATAAAAGTACCTCCTGAAGATAAGGGTGTTTGATTGGTCATATAGCATGGTAGTTGACTACTAACTATGGAACTGACTAGATGTTAAGTTCCCATTTCAGTTCCACTATTAGACAGGCTTGGAAAATATTTGTCACCTCTGTCAACCTCATCTATAAAATAGATATGACAGAATCTAATTCATAGATATACTATGAAGATGTATCAAATAATGTATTTAAAATATTTAGCACAGTGCTCCCCCTGTAGCAAACATTTCATCATCCCAGTTTTCCTCTTCACAGGCATCACAGCAAATGTTTGGTGTTTTGAAAACTCTTTCACATATATTTAATCTTCCCAACCCACATGGGTTTTTGGAGGTAGGTGTTAGTGACATCTTATAGATGAGGACACACATTCAGAAAGACATTTGACTAAATCCACACATCCTGTTCTCATGAAAACACAAACATAGGTCTTCTGACACTGAGACTCATGCAACTCCTCCATAGTTGCTGACCTCCCTGTTAGACTTTAGTAGTCCTTGCTGGCCATCCTGGGGCTTTGCATATGTATATTGTAGGTGCTAAATATTTGCTGGGCCAATTATTATATAATTTCTTGCATGTTCACCCAGCTCTCCCCAACACATTTAATTAAATATTCTTGTTGGGCAGGTCCTTATCTCTGATATCTTACTAGGCCACACACATGGTTTGGAGTTGAACCCATTCTTGTTCTCCGTAAATGCTCACTGATTCAAATGATGTTGCAGTGGTCAAGGGAGACACAATGAAAGCTCTGATGTTTGGGAAGCTTATCATCTTTGTGCAAAGGTGAGCAGCAGCTCAAATGAGGGCATAGTTCAGACAGGTGGAATGGGGCAGGAAAATAACACCAGCTCAGAGCTCATTATATACCCTTTGTCACTTTGATTCTGGGTAAAAACCAAGCTAAATCAAAACCAAAATTCCATAAAAATAAAAAAGTAAAAATGCCTAAAGGAAAATGTATAGATGCCATAAGATTAATAAAAACAGCATAATTCTTTGCTTTTTTGTTGGTACAGCATACATGATAACAACTCCTAGTTAATAAGGCTTTGACATGAAGTTGAAATTTTTATAATTTTTTCTTTCCTTCTAATGGAAAGATGTTATTTGAAGCCGGAGCCACAGACCATATACATGTAGAGCTTGTAGGAGGGACTGAAAATGAAGGCCTGTATCCTGGGGTCTTTGAAAGTATTCATGTGCGTGCTGTGCAGAAAGAGGTTGGAAAAGAATGTAACTGGAGAGACCAGGTAGGAAGCTCTTGGAGTCCGCCAGGTGAAAGGTGATAGTGGATTGGTTAAGAGAAGTGCCGGTGGAAACATAGATTGCACAACTGAATTCATTCTTCAAGATTTTTCTCTTTTCTAACCAATAATAAAAAATAGCGTGCTGTATTTTAAAAAGGCAGCTCCTCGGTCCATGTAACTATTTCACTGGGCTCTCACACAACCCAATGCTTTAATCCTATTAGAACCTGCCTTAGGATGACTCATAGATAATTGCCTTTTTTTTTGCATGTCAAACCAGCTAAATATCACTAGTTTCATATGGTTCAGTGTAATAAACAATCTGGTATTAGTTGGACATGCAAAGTTGAGCACCTCTTTTGTACCAGCCTTGTGGTGGTTCTGACCCCATTGTGTGGATCTATCTTTAATCGTCTGACTTTGCTCCCACACAAAGACCATGACCTTCACATCTGCATTTCCAATCACTTGTACAGTGACTGGCAGATTTACCAGGGAGAACATTATTCATAAAGAAGAGGCAAGCCTGGAAGGATTAGAATCCTTGGCCAAGCCAGGAGAAGATGTAAATAGAATCAGGAGAGAAAGTGCCTCTGGGATGGATTTGGGGTTCAAAATGTGCTTCTCCTCATTGTTGGTATCTGATTGAAGAGGCAGAGAAAGGAGAGAAAGAAATAGAAAGAATTCTGTAATTCCTACCAAAAATTAAGGGGTGGGGAGCATTGATTACATCCTTTGAGGGAGAGTCCTAAGAATATGTAAGAGATAGTTCTAAAGTTGAAATTTAGCTGTCCGTGTAATGTGGTGCTGTGTTTTCAAGCCTGGCACATGCTTTGGAAGATTTCTCTGGAAGAATGTGGTTGAGTTCTTGTTTATGACCTTCATGGTGGGGACTTGGCTGAATGACAGGTGTAGCCAGCAAGAGTCTCTACCCAAACAAAGTAGAATTGGCACCTCATGATCAGAATATACATTCAACTATTCAAAAGCAGCATGAAGTTTTGTGGGTAGTGAGGTTACACTGGAATCTGCTCTGCTAATCCTATGAGATCCACCATGACCTTGTCAGCAATGCAATGCATGCAATCTTTCAACTTACTACTTTGTACTCTGGGCCAAGTCCAAATCATGATCGCTGTGGTATGATGATAAACAAAATGGGCTCTTCTCTCTCACAAGTAAAATAAACACACTCAGGAGTAGCAGATTTGTTTGAAATAATGATGATGACAACAATAATAAAACATTTTTTAAGCACTCAGGATACATCAGTACTATTCTAAACACTTCACATGCATTAAAAAAGTTAATTCTCACAACATTCCTGTGAGATAAGTAGAGAAGGTTTTAGCAATGTGCCCAAGTGTACCCAGCTCATTAGTGGTAGGGCTGGGGAGTCACTTATAAAGTTACTAATCTTCTAGCCACAGTTACTACTTCACCTCTCAACCATGAAACTTCCTTCTGCTACACAAACCTTAACTTTGTTTTCATAGTGTGTTTTGTTTGGGAGCCTCCCTCCTCAATCTAAGCTGGAAAAGTCCTTTGAATGCATTAAGATCCATTTAAGGAAATCTGTGAAGATTTCCCTAACTCTCTTCTGTTTATGTGATACTTGGTACATGGCCCTACCACACTAAATTATCATTATATAGCTATATGTTTGCCTTTCTCACTAAACTCTAGGTGCCAAGAGAAACAACTTTATGTTTATTTCTTCTTATCCTCAGGACCAGGGCCAGGTCAATGCCTAATAAATGTTTTATGAGTGAATAATGAAAGACTGACTGTAATAACATAATTATCTGAACAGAGCCAAAAATTCAGGCAGTAAGCAGAACAAAACTCTAAGTAACCCAAATGAATGGCACAGCATTCAAGCACTGAAGAGCAGGGATTGCCCTCAGAGAACTGTGGTGAGAATGTATTGAATTGTCTGTCCATTATCTCTTGCTAATGGAATCCCCCAACCTCTCTCTGATGATATAGTTCCTCTGGAGCAACCATGACCTTGCAATGGGATTCCTCTTCTCCACACCACAGTGGCTGGTCCAGGATACCTTTGCCTACACCGCCCACACTAAGCCAGCGAGCTTCTTTTGAAACTGACTTCTCTCTTGAATGGAGGAGATGTAAATTTTAGAGCTGTGGACAATGGTTACTTTCCATCATTTGGATTGGGAAAGCTAAATAGGTTTACCTGTAGCAAGGGTGAGAAGTGAGAAGGTACCAAGGAATGAAAGTGAAGTGTGCAAATTCGGGAAAGTGTCCTGGAGAGAACTCTTGTCCTCAGTCAGTACTCAACTGACTGAGATTTATAGGCTCCATGAGAAAATGGCTATTTACATTGTGTTCACTACTGTATTTCCGGGTCTAGCATGGCAAGCATTTAATCATTATTTTTTAAATAAATAAATAAATAAATAGGATCCCAAGCAGAGGAAATATCTAGAAGAAGGGAAGAGACAACTGGTCCCAGTGACCTCAATGCTGGAAGTTCTTGTACCACATATAGGTTATAATTGGCTACCATAGCTGATTCCATCATTTCAATTTACAAATCTTTTGCTTTGAAAAACACGACAAGAGTTCATGTGGGAAGAGTGTTTTATAAATGTTGAATTCTGGGTGTCAGCCTGTGGGAATACTGATCCTATTAGTCTGGGGTGGGTTCCCGAGGCTGCGTTGTCCCAAAGCTCCCCAGGTGATTCTTCTGAAGAGCCAGGTTCTTAAAAGTTCCATGAACCTCCACACCCTGTAGTTCACTCACCTCCCAGTTCCAGGTTAGACTATTTATTGCATCAATGGGTATTTTACATAATAATAACTTATTATTATTCAGTAATAAGTAGTATTACTTAATAATTAATAAGTAATAAATGATAACTAAGTATCAAATTTATATAAAGCACAGCACAAATTGATTGATTGCTCTGTTTTTAAATATTTCCTAATAAGAAAGCAATTACTACCTACTTTAAATGAATAAAAAAACAATACTTACACCTGAAACTAATACAAAAATAACATTGAATGTATACTGTAATTGAAAACAATTTTTTAAACAATTTTTTAGGGTCCTATGTTTCATGGTACCATCTCATTAGAATGCAAGAAAAATCCCTCTTATATTCATGAAGTCACAAATTGTGAAGTAGAAGAGGGGCAGAGAGTATGGACTTTTTAAAGAGCTATTTTTTATTATCTTAAGCTGGAGTGATTTATCCTGACTCTTTCTGCTTGCTTCTCAGAGAGTTGACGCACAGACCTTGTCCAAACTAGACAGGAAGCTGAAACTCTGACCATAAAAGTAATTTGCACCATTGTGAATTACGAGCTTGGATCTGTACTTAAAGATCCTGAAAGTCATGGGGCTTATGGATGCCTCATCATAGGGGTGGTGGCTGAACTGTGACAGGGCAAACACTGGTTTAAACATCTGGGGTTCTAGCCCCCATTACTGATTACCTGAGTACATTACAAAGCCATTTCTTCTTTCTTGGTTTTTATATCTTTATCTTTCACTAGGAGATTAAACCAGACTAAGTCGTTCTCGAACTGAGGACTTGGGGATCCAAAAGAACACTGAATTGGAAGTGAAAAGTTATCATTTTGGCTGATCATGTTGTATCAAGATGTTCAAAACCACAAACACAAAACTTGAATACCAAAAGGCATGGCAGAACTTGATAGCAGGCTCATCACTCCAATACACATATTATTTTTACAACTTGAATGAAAACAAATTTTTTGAGAGAAGAGCTGGGGATGTCAAGTTAAGGAACACTACATTAGATAATATGTAGCTGGAAGACACAAACAAGCCATGTCTGAGAGTTCTTCCATCCTATCCTCTGCCCATAAACCAAGCATATTTCAGATTCTGCTCTGTCACATATGGGAATTAAGTCTACGGGTAAAATAAGGTTTAATAATAACCACTCCTCTCCTGAGAACATATGTGTCAAATGTCATATTAGACATTCTTAGCAGGTACACAGAAAGGGGGAATGTGCAATACCCACGCACCCGAGGTTTGCCATCTTCTACTCTGTTGCATTTCTGTGCTTCTTCCCTAGACTACACATAGAGTCAGAAAGAGGACCCCATGCCTTTGCATGAGCACCTATCCTGTCTTTGCAGGGGACTTAAATTCATTCTTCAAAACTCAGTTTAAGCAGCACTTTTAATTTTTCATGATCAACCTCGCTAGAACCCCAACTCTCCCTTTGTGTTCTCACTGTCCCTCAGGCACATGTAATGCTAGCTCTTGTCATATCTTGTCTGCATTGTCACTGTTATTGTGTCTTTCCTTCACTAGACTATGAATTGTTTGAGGACAGGGAGTACACCTTTTAACTCATGTGTTTTTCAAACCTGGCACTAACTGGTAACCAGTACTTGATTACAGAGTGAATGAATGGGATCAATGGTTTAAGACCAGGAGATGTTCACATTCTATCATATAGTTTATTCTCTGTGATGGAGGTGGCATGGTGGATGGGTGCACATTTCACTTAAATCCCCAGTTCCCTTCTCATCCTAGCAGTGCTAGTCTTTGTGACTTATTTTAGTGTCCTTCCTGATTATTCCCTTCCACCCTACTCAGAAGTGTTCTCAGGTCTTTCATTCCAGGTCCACTCATTTTATTTTTTGATGTGCTCTGTATGCTCATGTCATTGGCATCATATTTAGATCTGATGATACTTGCAAAGCCTATAAAACAGATTCTCATGGAGGGGAAAACATGCTTTCTGAAGGGCTAACATATTCTTCAGGTGACAAGATAAAGACCCAAACCTTCGTTTTCTGAAGCTGCTTGCTACTGCAAGTGGCAGTTTCTTGCCTCTGGAGGCTGATGCTCAGTAATAAACACTTAGGTCTGTGGTTGATTTTCTGATTAGTACTGGTTGTTTTTACTTCTCACCGCATAACTACTAGGTTCCAAAATGTGAATTGTGATTTCTCAAGCAGTCTTCACACCTGACTCTTAGCCTCATTTTGCCGGTGACATTCAGAATGAATAGGGGCCTGCTCAAAGTCACACGGCTGGGGAGTGGACAGACTGGAATTTGGACATGGTTTTAGCGCCATTCAGCTATGACTAATTTTATAGAAGGCCTATTTATTGTCAAGCTGCATCTTAATGACCCTCTAGCTTTCCCCCTCTGTTTGGGCAGAGGTTTTGGATATTTCATAAAAGAACCTCTCTTCAATTTCTGATCAGTTCATGTGCATTGATTCTAATCCAGAGAAGTTGGACCTGAGGACCTCCCAGTCCTGTGATTTAACCAAGTATAGAACTGACACCCACCATACCCCAGGCATATATTATGCACTTTAGGAGAAATAAAAGTCAATATGTTAGTTCTGCCCTCAGAGAGCTCACTATCTATAATGGGAACAAAATAATTTCACACAGAATGATAACATAAGGCAGCATCTTAAAATTGCCACAAAAGTGGCATCAACAATCTAGGGTGGGGAGTCAAAGTTGGAAGAATTCTTGTTTGCTTGACATGGCCAAGGAGGCTTCATAAAGGAGGTGGCAGGGAATTAGACTGTGTGAGATAAAGAAGATTTCCAATGGCAGTGGTCAGGGGAGGACACGTGGGCAGAGGTCCTAAGATGAGCAAAAGTTTACATTTGCAGAAATATAGAGCACAGGGTGGGAATGAGAACACTCAAAGTTTCTGGATCCCCTCATGAATGAAAACAGGGATTTGGCGATCAAATGGGAATTATGAAGTTAGTATTGGTTTGTGAAAGGCTTTGAATGAGAAGTTTAGATGATTGGGTCTTAACATTCTTGGCCAGTCTGGGATTTCTACAATTTTATTTGGTTGGAGAGCCTCAGGCTGATTGAGAGAGACTGTTTTTTTATAAGAGCTTTACTTAGAAGATGATGAATTGGGCAAGACTGTGGAGGCCAGACTAGATGCAGAAAGAACATCAGAAGGTTTGTGCAATGGTTTAAGGTGAGAGGTAATGAGGACTTGAACATGGATGTGGGTGGTAATGGAGGGAAGAGATGGCTGCCATCTCCTAGCTTCTTCATGGGCATCATCCCTTAACTCTCCCAATGAGATACCAGAAGTCATATTCCTTGTGCTTCAATTAGTAGAATCATAGCTGCAAAGGATTCACTTATTCTCTTCCCAGCTTCTCCTTGGCAAAAAGAGAACTCATTACTTGGATTAAGTTCTACAGATACCTATCTTTGTCTCATAAGATGAGTAGAGAATAAAAATTGATGACAATCATCTTCCAACTACCCAACATTTAAAAGAATATCAACTATCTGCAAGAAAATTTATGACATGGCATACTAGTGGAGCCCTGAAATGGGAACCAGGAAGCTGGGGTTCCTGCCATGGCTTTGTCTCTACCTACATGTGGCTTTGGGCTACCCATGTTCTCTTTCTGAGTTTCCATGTTCTCCCAGATCAAAGGACAGGGTGGGGGTTCACTGGGTTTTCAACTCTTCCAAGAGATGGAACCCTTGGTTCTAACAAAACCTGAAGAGGATCTTAGATATAAAACATACATGAAGCATCTGGCAGTGAGGCTGAGCCCAGAGTAGGGAGCTGGAATCCTGCTCGCTTGGCCTCTGTATATACTTCTGATCTCGGGGGCTCCATGAGACATGGCCAGCAGTCCAATGGGGATTGCACATTATTAGATGACCTAGAGGTTCCTTTTAACTCATCATGGTGACACAGGAGTGTTTAGGCAGAAGTTACACCCTGAGCTCCTCACCACTTTCATTCTCCTGAGTTGTTAGAGAGTGGATCAGCTAGTGAAGCCACTGCCTTCTGTACATGGAAACTTTCAATGACTTAGATATCTCAAACTTGTTCTTGCTTCAACCCTTTGCACCAGTGCCTCACTCTTGCAAAGACACCCTTTCTCCATATTTTTGCATGATTCACCTTTTTTGAATCATTTAAATCTCTAAATGAATACATTCCAAAGAGTCCTTCTTCCAGAGGTGAATTTACCTGGGAGCTCATCACTTAGATTGGTCCCTTTCAAGGCTCTGTGAGGGATCCCAGCAATGCACTCAGAGGATCATCTATTTTTTTAAAATTTATAAATGTGAGATATCTTCATTGCAATGGGTTATGACCACTATATATTTCTTCTCTCACTTTTCCCTCTGTCACAGTTTTTCTTGTGTTGGGTGACTTTTGAAACTGTGCATCACTTCCCTCATCTAAAAAATGAGAACAATGATAGTATCTACCTCCTAGTGTTGTGAAGGTTAAATGTGTTTGTACAAAAAAAGTCCTTAGAACAGAGAGTGCCTGGTATGCAGTAAATGCCTATTATTTTATTGTAATCACCGAACCTACAAACTGACAACACAGTAGACATATCACTGGATTCAAGTTCTGGCCTGACCATTGTAGACCATAAGTAATTTACTAATAATAAGAACATCAAGCAGAAAGGATCCAAACTCCTCCTGTAGCTGATACAACTAAGGCCAAGGGAAACCAAGTGGCTTCTCCAAATCTTATAGCTTGGAGGGGTCCAAGGCATGACTAAGACCCAGATTTTCTGATAGAAAGAGAAGTGACTCTCAAGCATGCATCACATGACTAGACTGTCTAGAGTAGTTGGTCCCTTCTTTAGTGATTTTTACACACCCTAGTCATTTGGACTCAAGCCCTGAGAACAGGTTGGAGAAGAACAGGATTTCCCAAACAACCTGCCAAGAACCCTGAAGAAACCTGTGACACTTGGGGCCAACGAACTAATTTTGAAAGGGTTGTACACATACTTTAGAGTTTGGGTAGATTTTTTTTTGAGGCTACTGCCTGACTTTAAGGTATGACATGAGAGCAAAGGCTGATCTGGATTCATCTCCTAGTTCTTGGAAGTTCGAGCATACCTTGTTATCCCATGCAAGGATAAACTCTGGATATACTGGATGATGGATATAAAGCATAACCAAAATATTACTTGAAGAATGCATGGGTGCATTTTTTTATGATGCAGGAATCTTTGTAACGATGATACTAATGTCTCTATACCATAACACAAGAATTGATCAATGTGATCACCTTAAAGAACACAAACATAATAAAAAACAAATTAAGTTTACTGCATAGCAAAATAAAAACCCCAAAATAAACAACAACAGCACAAAAACCTTAAGTAAAATTAAAAGACAAATGACAGATTGAGAAAAAAAATTTGCAACTCATGTCCCAATCACCAAGATGTATTTAAATAAAGAGAGCTGACAGACATCAACAACAGACGACATTTCTCAGCTGTCAGATGGGCAGAAGTCCAAAGGTTTACAAAACACTCCTCTGACGAGCTTTTAGGACAGCATTTAGTGGAGTACTGGTGGGAGTAGAAGTCTATTACTCCAGTGGGCCAGGTAAAAGGAGCAACTTTGATCAGTTCCTCTGATCCAGTGATTTCATCTACACAAAATGTAATATGCACGGATGATCAATTGTTTTTACTAGCGAAGACCTACAAACAACCTAGGTTACCATCAACGGAAGAGCGGTCACATAAACTCTTTTTGATGTCTACAGGGGAGGAGTATTTGGCAAAATGAGAAGGTTTCTAGGTACTACTGTCATGGCAGGGTCTCCAGGATATATTTTTAAGTGAAATGGGAAAACATACAATAGTTTGCATCATATACTGTATTTGAATAGGAAGGAGGATAAGAATATGAGATTGTATTTGTGTGCATTTGCATAAATAATAAATGATATCCAGGAACGCAAAACTAAACCACTTTTAGTGCCAGCAAGTGGGGACAAGGGATGGAATGGTGTGCACAGGAGAAAAGGAGAAGCAAGAGGACTTCCAATGAACACCTTTTATATACAATTATTTTTTAAAGAAGTTTAAAGAAGTTACTTATA